>NJDC01020040.1:0-20625 GCA_002245475.1 Calephelis virginiensis | reverse complement strand
AAGTAAGTAATACCCACTGCTGTGACACGGTCAATTAATGGTGGTATGGTCACCACGTATGACACACTACGGAATCTACTTTTAAAACAATGACTCTTGCATTACGTAAATGTCAATTAATAATTGGATTAGTATTTCCCGAGTGACGTTTAAAATACCGTAAATCAGTGTCATGTTAGATATTTTGTTTGAAGAACAAAGACATTATATCATTAGGTACTAGCTGTTGCCCGCGACTTCATACACACCTTTAAGTGGTTGCTGACATGAATGAAAGATTAACTTTTTACCCCGTGTTGGTCAGGGCTCCTTTGCAGAATAGACCATCTGCCTTCCTGCCTGGTAGCTCGTAAAAGGCCAGCACAGGCTTACCGTCACTAACACCGTGACATCTGGCTAGGTGGTAGAGTTTCGCAGCGACTCACCCAGATTGGTACCACCGCCTCTGGTTTGGAGGGTAAGGTAGCCGGTAAACTTACTTTTGCTCGAGGCCTAACATTCCGGCCTCAGGTTGGCAACACACCATTACCAACTTTGGTGTCTCTAGGCGGCGTGAATTTCTTTCCATCAGGAAATCCGTCTGCTTGTTTGCCTTCCAATATCATAAAAAAAACTTAAATATAGATGTTACCTATCGTCGCGCAGAGCTCATTTCAATGTATCGGTTATGTGCTGGAAGTGCGGCAACGTACCGCGCTCTCATTCATACTCGTGCTTTGTCTCTTTTGCATGGGAACAGTTGCGTAAAACTTTTGTTTTGTGTTATAAATCTATATATATAAAAATCAATTGCTGTTCGTTAGTCTCGCTAAAACTCGAAAACGGCTGAATGGATTTGGCTAATTTTGGTTTTAAATTATTTATTCAACTCCAGGGAAGGTTTAAAATATAATAAAATGGGAAACACTGCGAGAAAACTAGGAAAAACAAAATTTTATTTTTCTCATACAAACTGAACGGGTGAAACGAAGTTCGCCGGGACAGCTAGTAAATAATAAATATGCCTGAAGCATGAAAATCACAAGACACAAAAAGAGAGGTCAGTACATTAGCAACATTTGGAAATAATATAATCATGGCTTTGTTCGAAGTGAAACCTCCAGTGGTAGTTTTCATGACCTGGACATATTACACAAATTGAATTTAACCCCAAAGTAAGCAATATGCTTGTGTTATGAGTGTTAGTCAATGATATTAATACGTAGATTAAATTTGATTAACTTAATACAATTATTATCTGACCTAGATCCAGAAATACAGACAGATAAAATGGACATTTTATCACACAATTAATGTCCTCCTCTTCTTGAATTGAAACTGAAAAATTAAATTAAATGTTGATTTTTATAATAAGTATATATTATTCAAATAAATATTGATATTTTGACAAACACACAACCTTTTGAATATGTTATAAGTATTATAAGGATTTGACATGATTTTCTTACTTTCTTGTACATACTACATACATCGTATTAAAGCATTTCACACACGGCAGCTATAATGTAAAAATATACATTACAGCACGATACATCTCATTACATCTTTCTATAGAAATCGCCAGGAGACCACACACGATAGCTATAATGTACAGTTTTACATCTTCGTATCTAAAGTCGCAGAAAGATACCAAAATATACATTTACATTCCGATACCTCTCGATACATCTTAATACATCTCAATACATTTCCTTACGAACAGGATGTTCAAAAAATTGCTGTTACCGACAGAGACACCACATAAAGGGTTTTGTTGGCGTTCCATCTCCAAGAGAGTAGGACAGAACCCATTTTGTCTGGTCTACTGTGTAGGTACAAACCAAACTTGTACAAACAGTCTGTCTGTTCCCTTCCATTTTTAAATTTTCTGTTTTTGGCACATGTGGCAATACGTAAATCAAAGTTACAATACGAATCATCTTCTGATGAACTATCTAGTAAATCTAATCGACTCAATTGTAAGTAACTAGACGGGTCCAAGTAAATATAATATAAAAATAAGAACAGCCTGTATAACAGATCCATGTCTAAAAAGTGCGTCAATCGGGGCGTATCCTAATGAAATGTAGGGAAAGATACATTACAATACCTGCTGTGTGTGTGATAGATTGATGTAATGTAAAGCTGTACATCCCGGGATGTAATGTATATTAATATACATTATAGCTGCCGTGTGTGAAGGCCTTTATTAAACTGTCTCCGAAAGTCGATATTCGATTGTTACACTCGAATGAACTTCGAGTTTTACATTTTAGTTTTGCGCCAACTCTGACGACTTATCTATGCCCTATTAATTATAACTCAAAAATCAGTTGTTGGATCATAATAAAACTAATATGGGACCACCTACTTGACCGCCTCATTGGTCAAGTGGCTAGCGTACACGCCTAACTACATCGACCAACCGCGAGGCTCGGGTTCGATTTCCGACGGAGGCAAGGCATTTGTGTGAAGAACATTTAGATGTCTGCATTTATTCTACCTACGCTATCCTACCTATTTATATACCTATTTCTATGTATTACAATTGTTGACTAACACCCATAACACAAGCATATAATTTGCTTACTTTGGGGTTAGATTCAGTTTGTGTGACTTGTCCAAGGATATTTATTTATTTATTTATCATACCTAGACCTAGTACTTTTCTAAAAAAGAACCATCGAAATCGGTTGGCTATTAACGGAGTAATCGTGTAACAAACATACAGACGTATTCAGAAGCTTCTTCTTTGGAGCAGGTTTTCAATTCGGCTGTATGTTTGTTACGTAATCATTCGGCCAATAACGAACAGACTTTGATGGTGCTGTTTGAGATGGTGGGTCACTCTAAAGTGGTCACGTATTGGTTTTATTGTGATAGAGTGGATTTCATTAAGAAAAAATACCAACTTACAAAGCTAAAGTCGGTTTTAACAGCATATTACGTTTTCTATAAATTTTAAAGAAAGAAAAAAATTTCGCCCCAGACAGGGTTTGAACCTGTAACCTTTCGTCTCAAGCTCCTCAGTAGCTCAATTGGTTAGAGCATTCGTCGGCTTGAGACGAAAGGTTACAGGTTCAAACCCTGTCTGGGGCGAAATTTTTTTTCTTTCTTTAAAATTTATAGAAAATTTATCCCAAGCACAGGGCAAGTGCTAAAAATAAAAATAAGCATATTACGTTATTAGACTAAACTCTAAACAAAACGACGAAGTCGCGTTTAATGTTTATAAATACAAAATTTAAAAACAAATTATGTATAATTATATTTGGAATAGCGTATCATCATTGTAGATGTTGATTGTAGTAAACCTTGAATACAGGTTTTGTAAATTACAACATTTTGTTCACTTTCAATATCAAAGGTAATTTGGACGTCACGTCACTAAGAGCACTGGAGTCGAAAACTTATATAGGGACAAAAAGTTACCACAGCTTAGATTTTGCATTTGTTTTTTTACAGAACAGGGTTAATTTTGAATCTTAATTTTATGCAAATTGGAAATTGGAATCGCTTAAGTTGCTTTTGGGTACCTACCCTTGTACTGCACAATATAATTTATTTTTTATCAAGTAGTCTTTCTTTCTTTCTTTAGGTTTTGGCCTTCACGTTAGTATTCAGCCATTAGTCAAGTAGAAGTTGGCATCAAATTTTATATCAATTTCAATTCAATTAATTTTAATTAGTCATCAGTCATAAGTCGTCAGGAAGTCATGTCAGGCTCTTGGGGAAAGCGGTGGCCTGTTTACTCAAGCTCATGAATAAGATTTGGCGGCAACGAGGAAATACACGATACGCTAATTTCTTAATGATTATTTCATTTGTGCACTTTCACTGAACAAAATTGTACAAAATGCCACCAAAATTGACTAATTTCACTCAATATCAACACGAAATTCAATAATTATGAACAAACTTCGACCATCTTTTCTCTCGATGGCGCCAAAACTCATTAAGTAGTCTGCTTTTTAATCTCGAAGACTGAATTGACAGATGTAAATATCAAGTTTAAAAATAAAGACGCCTGTGCTTTTTTTGTAGTGCTGTCCTATGACACCGATTTTTAAAACGTAAATTGTTGTCTATTTTCGAAGAATGAAAAACCTAAATTTGTTTGATACTTTAACTTTAGCCACTTTTAATACTTCAAAGATTCTTTTTACATTAAAGATAGCTTCCAAGTTGGTCATATTTCCACCAAGTCTAGGTCTGCTGATGGAATCGAATGTAAATCGAGAAAAATAATTACTCTATTTTTGGTGCTATTAGACGAGAAAATATTGAAATCGAAGTCGGTTTTTTGCAGTTTACTGAGTTGTAAATTATGTTAAACTTTCGTCCTTCAATTGAAGTGTTAAAGTGCGCTCGTTGTGCCTGTTGTGTGCAAATTATCAATTAGGTACGTAATGTTATATTATTATATTAAGTTTAGTGATTTTGGTTCTGTTGCGTTGTTATAGTGTATTGTGTCATTTTTTAAATAAAAAAATAGACCTGGGGCCTGGGCAAATTACACAAATTGATCTACCCTTAAAGTAAGCAAATTATGTGCCTGTATTAATGGTGCTAAGCAGGGATACTAATACATAGAAATACTTGTATAGTTATAATTTAATTAGTATATATACATATTTTCCCTCATGTTGTTCTAGATACCTGTGTGGAATCCTCTGTTCCGACCATCTGCCGTTCTGCTCGTAAGAGGCGAGCGCAGACAAAACCGGTCATTACCAACAAGACCACTGGTGGTAGAGTCCTGTGCAGCAAGTTGCCCTGGTAGGGACCAGCTGCCTTACCTATTCCTGCCGCCATAACTTCGTCATGTGCTGGTTCGGAGGGTAGCCGGTAGACTTGCACAATTGGCGGCATATCCTCGCCATGCAGCGAAGACCCTACTACTTACATATATGGTGTCTCTATGCGGCGGTTATCTTTTAAGCCCTGGGCTTATTCGCTGTCTTTTGTCATAAAACCCAAAAACTAAGATCTTTAAATTGAATGAAAACGAAGCTTGTTTGGAGAAGGGCTTCTTCAAGTAACTCCACAGCGATGGAAGGACTGTATAGCCCATGTTTTGAAAACCAAAGACAGCCTGTATAGCAATTTCCCCGAGGGATCCGCCGCTTTGTTGCCGCTAAAATATATATGTCATGTACGGAAGACAAAATAGCCGCTAGACTTTAGACGTAATATCCAGTTTGTAGAACATTTATGGTGTTTAGAGGTTACCCGTCGTGGGTCATACAGTCTACGACGTTACCAATAGGTTAATTAATTAATTAATTATAGATATACTTAGATGATGAATCTGATAATTTTGAGTAGGTAATGAAGTACCAAGTCATTATCTGAATAAAAAATAAATTAATATTTAAAAATACAAGTGTTGTGAAAATACAAATAGCATTTATTAACCTACGATTATGAAGCATATTAATTTTGTATTATTTCGCTCTAAATACACATGTTGCAATTTTCCAGTGTACCTAACAAGAATTATTACCAATTCTTTTAACAGATTTTATTAACATTTTTAGATACAGGCACTCTATTTATTAATCGCAATAAACTTACATTTCTAATGTCAATTTAATCTCTGAGATTAAAAAATCTTATAAATGTTATTGATTCGCTAGTATTGTATTCACGAGTAACTACTTAAAATTACATAAATTAAAATACCGGTGTTTATGGTAACCGGTAGTTAATACGGCTTTGAAGTAATATCGATACCAAAGGCGTTACCTGTGGGTTACTCATGAAGCTCGATTCATACAATACTGAAAATTGAAATCGAATAAGTATATCATTTTAGGTATTCTAGGTATTTTAGGTACTTTTGAACACAACACTGACAAATTATTAAGATTGAATTAATAGTAAACAGTAAATGATTTTATTGAATTCGATGAATTTATTTGTAATTCAATGTTAATAATCCGCTAGTACCTACTGTGTTCAAAAGTACCTAAAATGACATAATATAAGATTTCATTTTCCAATTCGCGTGATATCGAGATTCAAGAGTAACCCTACTCACTACTGCACTGTTAGAATTGATATAAGCCTTAGTAGCAGTAGGTACTGGTACAGTAGGTACCGATATAAAACTTTTGAACCAATAGTAGGTTTGGTTCAAAGGTTTTATATCGGTACTTTTTCAATATTACCGGTACCAGAAAATGTATTACGTATTATATTTGCTTCAATCGAAAATAGTTCTATTCCTACTTGTCAGATTTAAATGATACCGATACCTCAACACGAATATTAGCAACGCCTTACTTATATTTCACGAGTACCTTTATTAGGTACAGGTATTTGCTATTGTTATAGGTATCAGTATGGGGATGGTACCGGCAAAGTAAAAAAAAAGTATCAACACGCCCGTATCCTCAAAGATTTTGGCAAAGATAACCAGGGTAACCACTATTAGCTGAAGACAGTAAGGCCGAAGGCACAGGCCACAATATAGTAAGTGGGAAAAAAATCATATTGCCAACCGGCCATAAAAATCCCAGGCAACGTTAGTAATCATGTTAAGTCTTAGAATCGAACCTGGGATCTCATGGAATCAAATCCACCACTGGAATGGTAGACCACAGTCACAATCAGGAGCGTCGCCAGACGATGGCCTAGGGAGGGGCAAGCTGAAAAGGAGATTGAGAAAAATATGAAACGTAGGTTAAGTCGGAGTATTATGCCCTCGATTTTTTGACAAACATTTCATTTCCTAACGTATTTTTATTTTAGCACTTGCCCTGTGCTTGGGATAAATTTTCTACAAATTTTAAAGAAAGAAAAAATTTCGCCCCAGACAGGACAATTTATCCCAAGCACAGGGCAAGTGCTAAAATAAAAATACGTTGCGAAAAACGGAAGTTATGGCCATTCTAAAATGTGAATTTCATCTGTAATGATGAACTCATTTGGTGGGTACTCAGAATTGTGTATCTATAGGACATAACTACCCGCGTTAACGGGTTAGAAAGGAATTAAAAATTTCGCCACGGGACTTGAATCCTCAGTAGATCAATTGGTTAGAGCATTCGTCGGCTTGAGACGAAAGGTTACAGGTTCAAATCCTGTCTGGGGCGAAATTTTTTCTTTCTTTAAAATTTGTAGAAAATTTCATTTCCTGTTTAAATAGCAGCAAATTCGTAATAAAAGTACTAGAATAATCAATCAAGCAAGTTAGGTATATAAAACTATTTGCTTTATATTTATCAACTTCTGTAGAAACTCTAGGGGAGGGCAGCTGCCCCTCTTGCCCCCCCTTGGCGTGCCCTTGGTCACAATCACTAAATTATTTTACACTAGCAAGCTATGAGGTCTGCTGGTAATTGTGAAAATTTGTATTTGTGAACTGCTTTTGAAGTTATAGTTGAATTTTTAAAATCCTTTCAGTAGTAGGTAGAAGTTCTTTCTTTTCTGGTTTCGGCCCGAGTCCTTTGCCTAGAATAGACCAACTGCTGTGCTGCTGCGTGCTGCAGCAACTTGCCCGGGTTCCACCGCCTAACCTATTCCTTTCGCCGTAACGTCAGTGTCATGTTTGAGCAGGTGGTAGACTTGCAGGTTAGGCTTAACAGCCCTGCCGCAAGACAGCGATGCACCTATAATATTTAAGGTGTCTGTAAGCCACGGTTATCTCTAACTACAAAGTATGGACATTATACAAATATAGGATGTCTCTATCAGGAGAGCAGACGGCTCTCCCTGATCTCAGTTTTTACAAATAGAAAAATACCTATAAACAAGGTATATGCATCTAAAGTTACATTTAAAGCACCAGCCAAATTTTGAGAAACGGTTCGGAACTGACAACACTTTCGATCTATGAAAAAATTAAAACAACAATTTAAAATTGTATCCGAAGCAAAATACAAGATGTATGGTTATAGCGTAAACAAAGCATAAAACTGGTTTCCAGCGACCTCAGTCTCATTCGCAGGCTAGTGACGTCATGGCTGGTAGTAGTCACTAATCTCTTTACAATTACTTTACTAATCTCTGGTACGACATAGCGTGACATAATATGCTAACTTAAGCCCTTCTAAACTAAAATTTGGCCAGTTCTTTCAAAATTACTCTTTATAACATATTATATTTACTGTCGACAGCTTTTTTTAAATAACTAGCAAACCAGATACACTTTTCATCGATTGCAGGGCTTGACAACTAAATATAAATAAATCTAAGTATTTCATATGTACTTAGTTCAGTATTTGCTTGTTACTTAATTATTGACGGCCCATCAGAGTACAGTACCTAAAATTAATTATGAAATGTATGTTAAATACTGTATACATATGTTATAGGTATACTCGACAAAATATTGATAATTTGTATTACAAATATATGTATACAGTATTTAAATACATACATTTCATCATTTTTTATCATTGAATTCTAGATTTGGTTCATCGACCAAATACAAAAATCGCTTCCCTTCTATACCCTACAGTGACCACGAGGAACGATGCTTAAACTCTGGAACCTACCATCCAATTAGTAAGTACTACCATCAAATAAACTAACTGAATTGAAGAACCACTAGATCAACCTAGTATTGGCGCCACGTCAAGCATTAACGATGCTACTATTGATTTACTTCTGGATCCCAGCTACAAAACCGATTTTATAGACTCACTGTAACTTAAGCTACTAAAAAATCTAAAAAAATCCGAGCACGACTTAAGTAAAGGTGAATCAGGACTATAGCTTTCTTGGAATAATGCTTTACATGATCACTCGAATGGGTTTTGTTTGTGAGGTAGCTAGGCAAACACCACACGGATTCCTATATTGGTACTTAGCTAACACGTTATACATTTTACGTAACTATCAGAAACTGCAAAACCGAAATACAACAATGGCGAGGACAAAAAGTTTTGTGTTCTCTAATAAGCTAATTATGTCGGACTTGAATTCTACCAGTCCCAGTATTCCAGCTATGCCCCTATGCCTACTGTTTAACAACTTTAAAAAACTTCTAATTATTATTTTAGCGCCATCTATGTCAATTCACTGAAACCACTGCAATTTTAATAAAAAAAATTATATCATACTTATCTTCACGCCAAGTCCCTTACGGAGTTGGCAGGGAATTTCGAGTGCCAAATGTTATGACCCTTTCTTTTTTTTTAGTGTGGAAAATACCCACGGATACCCGCTGCTTTCGGGGGAGAACAATGGGTTATGTCGGACTCGAGACTAAAAACCACACTATGACCTTCGTGCCGCCCGGCTAGGAGCGAGATGGGGTCGCATTGGCATTCACCATCTCGAATGGCAGACCAGTTTGACTTCTTCCACATTCATTACTCTTTTCATTCAAACACACTGGGTTTGGAGATTCTTGACTCTACCCACGGATAATATCCGCACGATTTGATCTTGCATTATGAATTTAGTTCTTACCCTGTACCTAGACCCATCCACATTCGCATTGTATACTTATCTTTTTTGTCAATATTTCATCTGCTATTCTTGCCACATAACCGAACCAGAGGAGCATGCCCTTTATCCTTCTTACATCTCACCTTCCATGCCTGCTAAAAGCACAACAATCACATACAATTTCAATCACTTGTTCCAGCACTACATCAACTAAAACTCTTACATCCGTTCTGGCTTTGTCTCTTTCAAACACCATTACTTTGGTTTTATTTATACACCCTTCATTACAATCTTCCATAAATATGACCAGTATTTGCAGCTCTGATGGTGTAAAGTCTAAACTTACAACATCATCTGCATAAAGCAGGCAGTTCAAATTATTATTACATCAAAAACCAATTTTACCATGATAATAATAAAATAAATATAGGTATATATCAAGAACCAATTATCAATACTGTTTTTTTATATCATCATGCAAAGGACAGTAAAAATGTTGAAAGGGAGTGGCAATTTCGTTCCTTCAGTAGTAAGTGTAAAATAGCCGTCAGCTATGGCACCATGAATGTTACTGGTGTAATCTTGCAGATGGAATATTGAGCCACGAGTTGTAGTCATCAGCTGCCTGGCCCGACACAATAACAATATCGAAACACAATTATCATTGCAGCAGTGATAGTAAGAGTCCAAATGATTCTTATTAATTATAATAATGGAATTCCAGCATGTACCGACAATAGAAACATAGTATTGTGACAGGAATATGTACTGCAATGGTGACAAACCTGGTGAGTTCCTGCACTGCATTCCACCACTTAGTAAAATCCTTACAATACTGCTCTCCTAAAGGGATCCACTCTTATAACATCTTAAATGTTCCTGGTGTTTCACTCTCCCTGCACTCCAGCACAGCATACAATATGACAACAGAAACAGGTAGGTTTAGGCAGAGTGGTCCACAGCACTCGACCACCTAGCAAAACTCTTTAGGTGCAGTATTGGAAAGCAAACAAGCAGATAGTTTTTATGATGGCCAGAAACACAATTGCCCTCTGACACCAAAAATGTTTGAGCTTTGATCCTAATTTGACATTGTCAATATAGATACCACAGCACCTGCTTAATGTTAGAAATTTTAACTTTTTATTTATGTATGAATATGACACTACCCATTGTAAAATAGATTTGTACAAGATTATTCTACTAGTGCCAACAATCAAAAAAGGTAGAAGCTTTCTATGACTTTAATTCTAGGATTGGTATCATCATAATATGTTTTTTGTAGTAATATCAGTATTCACAGTTGTTGACCTTGTTGATTGAACGGTCAAATTTATCACTAAACTTAACTTAAAAAATTGAACTTCAGGATGACTGTACACAATTGAAGTAAGTTGAACATTTGAAATGTTTGCTGCTTTACTTTTAGAATAAAGATTTTTAAAAATTTTAGTACCAATTCTGGTGTCTAAAACTAAATGAAAATTAGTACTTTTTAAGTTAGTATCTTCACGCCCATATCTCCGAAGAGGTAGGCAGAGGTACAACCAAGGCACCCACGACACTAAGTCCCACAATGTGATAGGTGGCAAGCCTATCGCCAACCGGGCACATTTCCAATCCCGACCAACATTTTTTTTATTAGAAAATTGGAAAAATCCAATTTTCTTTTTGTTGGCCGACCTGGGATTCGAACCCGGGACCTCATGCAGTCAAGTCCAACACCCGGACCGCTAGACCACAGAGGCGATCTTTTTGCTTACAAATAGTTCCTGGTTTAAATATTTAACTTAGAGATAGCTCCTATAATAGGTTAAATCAGTATATATTTGATAAATTGACCAATTAGTCAATTTAACTCAGAAGTTTGCTTCACTTCACTTTATATTTAAGTATAACCCAGGAACAAGGGACTATAAGCAACTAAAATGGCATTAGAATAAATTTTATACAATCAGGAATATGGTTAGTTTTGCAAGCTTGAATCTTGTAGGCTTAAATTTTATTTATCTTGTTTTTATTTGGCTAAGTATATGTCTTATAATATGTGACAACAGTGGTAATTTTGCCGGGCACTTACTAAGCTAATTTTAAGTAATTGCTATTTAAAAAAAAAAGAATTGCTATCTTATTTCAACAATAACACTTATGTTGAAGTAACATATTCATATTTAATATTATTCATACATAACTTTGAAAAGATACAAAACATGTTCAGTGATAACAGATTAGTTTGTTACATTTCTACAGGCATTTAATCTATTCCCTGGAAAATTTTGATTAGAAACCTAAATAGTTGACATGTCCAAACTTACTGACATATCTAAAATGTTCCACATCTTTTCTTTTTCTTTTTTTGGAAAAAGTTAAGTTTAATTTGACTGGAGCAGAATTACCGCTTACTTTCCTTATGTGTTTTTTGTTTATACATATAAAAATTCTCCTCTGTGGTCTTACAGTACAGCGTCGAACTTGACTTCTTGATGTGCTAGGTTTGACCCCTGGGTCAGGCAACAAAAAAGAAAAAGTGTGATTTCAATATTGCAAAAATAAAAATAACATTGCCGGGGATTGGATCTGTGCCCAGTTGGCGAAAGGCTTGCTACAAACCATATTGTGTGACTTAGTGTCTTCGGCTAGTCGTGGGTGCCTTGCTCGTGTCTCTGCCTACTTCTTTGGGGATATAAGCGTGAGGACACATTTTATGTAAAAAGTAATAACACGCAATGTCTTGTGTTATCCTGAAGGTCTACTGGGAGCAAATAGCTTTTTATTTGTACAATATTCTATACAGTTCTTGCAACTCATAAGGGTGTTTAATTACATCAAAATGTTTACTTAAAATTGTGTAACACACATAAATTTAATTTTTTAATGCAAACCATACTAATTTCACTCTCATGAACACTACAAAATGTATGAATAAACATTTACCACAAGTAAAGTCATTCAGCTATGTGAGTTGAATGTGTTACATTTTTAGTTTCATTAGAAAAGGAAATAAGACTTCAGTTGTCAAATTTATCGCTTATCTAACAGTTTAAGGTCAGGGACATGTTGTATACTTCTACATGATTTAATAAAATGGTAAAACTATATAATTCAAGTCAAATACAAGCCATTTACATGAATTTAAATACCTACAGTGGAAATCTGTTGCAGGTGTAAACTTAGCTTTACCAAAACTGTTGTCAGATTTAAATTGATACTAATGACAACATTTTAGATAGTTATACAAGATGAAAGTTGTGTCAAAAACTATACAAAAAATGAAGCTGAAGTAAGATTATAGCCTTTGTAATAACAGGTTTAATTACCATTTAACTAATGCAGCTTTACAGTTTCATTTTTAAACTAAGGTTGTGTATTGTGAAACAGCAAATCTAAATCCCATATATGAAAAGTTTTAACTCTTACAATATTCTAAATAGATATATCTATGGAGCAGAAAATAAAACACCGTTATTTCTTAATTAATGTATTACAAATAAAATACTTATCTTTACCAACTTATGCTATCATCAATTTGCCATTGGTCTGGAGATGAAACTCAACACCTTAGAAAATAATAGACTGGTTATGGAATCACAAAAGTTGAACTCATTAATGTTATTTATCGCCGACCACGGCCACGGCCTCCGCGGCCGCCTCTTGGACCTCCACGACCACCTCTGCCTCTTCCCCGTCCTCCTCTTGAACCACCGCGAGGGAATCCTTCCCTTCTTCCTCTGCCTCTTGGAGCATCATCTATCAAAAGAGTCTCCAAAGGCAAACTGTCCGGTAACAAATAGTAACGGATATTATTCCCGCGTATACTGAGCGTTTCTAATTGAAGTTCTTCTTTGTTTTTGAGAGTTACTTTTACCGCTTTCAAGTGCGTGTTCATGGCGACATCGACGCCGGTGATTGTTCCATGCACAACACTGCCGTTTTTAAGCTCAATGGTGACGGTTTCATGACTGAGTTTCATCAAAAATCTCACTAATTTCATGGTTATTAACTGTTCTTTGGGATATTTGTACAAAAACAAGGAAAGCGTCCCTTTGCAAATCTAACCTCAATCACTACCCGTCAAACAAAATATGGCGGGCGAAATGGGTTGCTATACTAAATTGAATTTTGAAAATGTACCGCAGACTACTTAGAGATAGAAATGTACAATAAGCTAAAATAAATATTAGTGTTGCTAATAAATAAATAAAAATCGGAGGGAATGTAATACTGGCCGAATATAGAATATTCTTTATTCACATAGATATATTTTCTTAAAGATTTGATCAAGGAATATTAATACTTTTTAGCAATCCTTTAGCAAGAGCATTTGATGGAATTTGATGATTGAAAATAGTTTTTGAGTAAAATAAATTAAGAAATAATAATAATGAATACCGAAGATGTAGTTGACACAGTCGAAATAGACAAAGAATCGGAGGAAGAAGAAAAAGAAAAGTCCATTTGTGCACGCTTAATATTTACGAATGAGCAGGTAAAACATTATCACTTTGCGTTTATTTCCTCATAATTCATAAACAGTGGCGGACTAACCAAGTCAGAGGCCCGGGACGGCATAATGGAATAAGGCCCTTCTTAGTGCAAAAATATTTTTATTAATTTTAAATATGTATGCCTACGTATTTTTACATTTGATTCAGATTTTGAATTAGAATTTCATAAACAATTAGGGAAATAAGTAAGTATAATTTTTCAAAAAACATGTAATAGAATTAAGAAATAATATATTTATTTACATATATTTGATGATATGCAAGTATGTAATAATTTAAAAATAAAGGCGTAAGACATATGCATATTATATAATATTATGTAGGTGGGTACTTCATACTTATATTAAATTTTGTTTTATTGTCTACATTTTACTTTAACTCTTCAAAACCTTCAATGAAATCAATTTCTTTCGAAACTTTTCTTTCAATCAAAAGCACAGACAGATTGACGTGTCACTCTTGATTCATTGTAGTTGTTGTGATAGTAATTTTTAATTAGTTTGAATTTAGAAAAACTTCGCTCGCGTGATGCGTTTAAAATGCAAATGGTTTATAAATACTGAAGTATTAGCGACATGCAGGACAAGGATTCAGTAAAGTCCCATGTTATTAGGAATTGAAGGACTTCTTGGGCTGTCCATCTAGATGCGACGTCCGCACTCTTATCGGTAGCACGGATATGCCTGCGGATTTTTTTATTTCTTGTAAAAGCTGCTCTTTGTCAAATTAATTGTAAATTTCTACCAGATTATCCAGTGCTACAGTCAGCGCATCATCTAAAGCTTGTTTCATTATTTGGAAAATATTGTTTATTTGCTTGATAGCCTTGTACCGTTGCGATAATTCCTGTATAAATCGGTCTATGCATTCAAACATTGACCGCCGTATTTCACCTTGAATTGATAATTCAGCGTCATATGCAAGTTCGACCGCCATAGTTTTTTTACCTTCCCTCTGCCTCATTTCTCGATGTTAATATCCATATCCAAATGCATTTTTGTCCAGATCGTCAGTCCACTGAGTGGGAAGTCGTTCAACACTACGTCCTCCGGTGCGGGCCCGCCACTCAAGAACTTTTCTTCTCCAGCGGTTGTCGGTTCTGCGAGCAATGTTGCATGCCCATAGCCACTTCAGTTTGCTGACTCTCTGGACTATGTCGGTTACTCTCGTTTTCTTGCGGATCACCAAACTGCGGATCATATCACGCAGAAAAACACCGAGCATAGCTCTCCCCATAGCACGCTGAGCGACTCTGAGCTTTTTAAAGAGCCCAACATTTACCAGCCAAGACTCAGTTTTATATGTCATCACCAGTAACACACAAGGTCGAAGACTTTTGACTTTAGGCTCTGCGTTAATTTCGACCTATACCTGTTAAATATACCAACTTACTTCTGTTAAAGTTCTGGATTAGCTCAGATGGGTCGACAAAAAACGAGATAGACTTCATTTTGCCTACCAGACGCCACATATTCAATGATGTCTTTGTGATCAATAGGCTGAAAACTGGCAGTGATCACTGGATGGTAAGAGGCACATTGAATATCAACACAAGGCTTGAACGGTCTATGCTCCGTCCAATCCCAGTCCAGTGTCAAAATCCCGATAACTTTCAGCTTGAACTTCAAAATCGCTTTGACTTCACTTCCTGGCAGAATGTGAATCAACCGACGATTTGATCAACGCAAACATTATATGCAAGAGTACAGGGAGCTATACATACAAATCTACAAGGAGTTACGGACAAACTTGCGCACCTTTAATATGTCTCGTATTAAACAGAAACAATGGGTCGTGTTGAATTGTACAGCTGTCCATAGAACTTCTCAACCTCTCTCATAATCTCAGCCTTAGATGAGATCACGGTGCCATTTTCGGTCTTTAGTTATGTCCGGTACGGTAACCATACCAGTAAGTCCTATACCCAAAGTAAATTTAAATATTTTTTAATCAAATTAACTTCCTCCAGTATAGAGAGCCAAAATTGTATATAGGTCAAAAAGGTAAAATCACAAATAGCTGGCAGTAGCAAGCTTGGTCCTGATCTTGTATCTAAATTTGCTTGTGAAAAATATCTGAAATTTTCGAGAACATTGACTTTTTATTGCTTCTATGTTTTTGACTACTTTGACTACTACTCCAGCGGATATCAGATAAACGTTTTAATATTTTTCTGTTTTCTCATTAATCAGCTCCCATCTCTTCGTAAATGCCGAATAAAATGAAAATGCGTGGACTCTGCAAAGATTTTAAGAATGATACGAACAAGGACTGAAAAGCGCTTTTGAATTGACTTCTTGTATTTTTCATTGCACACTTCCGTCAATACCTGACATTGATGCTGAATTGTCATAACCTTGAGCCCCGAGTAACAAAATATCAAGTTCATCTTTTTCTGGCTGTTCCTGAATATCTTTCGACATATATCCTTAACAGTTTTTCCAGACATCGAAATGAAACCCAAGAAAGATTCTCATACTTCTACGATGTTATATTGTATATGAACGTATCTAATAATTTTGCTCATTTGGTCTGTTTTACTTTCATCATGGGTGCTGTCAAAAAGGCTTCCGTAATACTTGGCCTTTTTTATATCTGCGATAATTGTTCACCTAGCGTGTTCATCCAAACATTGAATAAATTCATTTTGACAAATAATTAAAATCATAACAAAAAACACTAAATTAACTTTTAAATTACGAAATTAAATTATTTTTTAAAAAAAGGGCGCCTTTATAAATTTCAACTTACCGCGCCTAACACTAGAACTACGAAATTGATAAAATGCACTTATCCATGAAATACATTTTGACTACTTCATTCATTCGTTCGGGGAATTCCCCTTACGAGTATTGGACGATATAGACGCGTTAAATATAAAATAATATTAGTACCGCATGTACAATATAGATGGCTGTATTGTACATAGTATTTTAAAGTTGAAAGTAAAAAAAAATACGAAACTATATTACACGCTATACTTATTTGTATCCGAGGCCTCCAACTCCGATTAAGGCCTTTACATACATTAAAGTTTTTGATAGGACTCCCGCGAAGGTCCACGCAATACACGATGCAATGCAAGAAGTCAGCACTATTCATAGTCGTTTTGCATCGTGTATCGTTTATAACCTTGTGTGACTTTGGCGGGAGACCCATAAAAACTTTAATGAATAAAGCGCTTTAATTGCGATTGGATCAAGGGAACTTGCAACCATTTGGAGGCTCCCCCGGCCAAGAGGCCCGGGGCGTACCGCCCCCTCCGCCCCACCCTTAGTCCGCCGCTGTTCATAAAACCCTGTAGAATCTATATTAACCGTAGGTAGTCTTCGATAAACAGTAACTAAAATTATATGTTAAAATGCCTACTCACATTGTGGGACTCACACCAGTGTTCAAGAAGCTTACTTGGCTAAGAAATGAAAAATCGCTTCGCGAAGTATGACATTTAGCTATGCGTTTTTCACGTCAAGCCATCCAACTTATGGACAATTCTTAGAACTGAAGTACTGTTCATGAATTGGATGGCTTGATGTAAGAATCGCATAGCTAAATGTCTTAATTGCGTAGCGTTTTTTCATGACTTAGCTAAGTAAGCTTCTTCAATACGTGTGTTAGTGTGTTCGGCTAGTTTGTGCCCTGGTTGTGCCTCTGCCTAATCCTACGGGGATATGGGCTTGAAGATATTTTTTTTAAAAGCCTACCGTTCTTAAACGATTTTTTTTTTTTGCATTTTTACATTATGCAGTGTAAACTCTTGATACCGAAACTCAAGGGACTTAGCATTTTTTATCGTTATAGAGGGTTATCGTTATTTGGAGTAAACGAAAAAAAACTACCAAATTAGCAATAACTTTTAATGTCTCAGATAAAATGTGCTTATAAATTTCAATAAAATTTATAACCATATTTTATAAATTTAAATAAATTTTCGTCAACACTAATCGTTTCAAAGTAGGTTTACGACTGATAATTGATAATTATACGACAGGTACCCAGTATTCTTGGTTGAAAACCATCACTTCCGACTTCCGAAAAAACTTAACATCATGCTGCACGTGTTAAAGGCAATTAAGAATAACAAAAGCTAGGCTGACCTTGGATATTTTGGAGCTTCTAAGTCTTTCGTTTGATAACGTAACATAAAGAATAATACCGATAATAAATATATACTGTCTAAATATACGAATATATTTTTTCGTAGTAGAGAATGGCTGTCTCGCTATAAAGAGTGTATCAATATGTGGGTTTTAACGCAAACCAACCAATACGTTATATGGAGTTTATCGTTATTAAGGACAAGTTATAAAGAGTGTACCCTGTGTAACACCAAATTAAATTTTAAGTAATAAATCCATAGTCTGTTGAACAAATCTGTTTATCTGCAATTTTAATTGAAATGGTTGTTCATGTATTAAATTCCCAAGTACATTTTTTCATTTGATTCAATTTTGTGACATTGTTCATTCGAGAGTACTTAAGAAAACAGTAACTTTTTAAATAATTAGGGTTGTAATATAAAATATGTTTTGATTGTAAATCTTTTATTCCTACACTAGCGCGACGAGATATTTATATTTTTCTCTCATATGAATGCTAAATCCGAGAAGTATTAAGTTTTTAGTTTACATTTACTACAAGCAATATAATATTTAAATCAAATAAACGCAAAGTCACTTGAAAGGTGACTTCGCCTTAACCAATTTAATTTAAATTCTCGATGGTAGTGCTTTGTTAAATCAATATTAAATTAGGTAGGTTGTTGTCTACTGAGTGTTTTGAGGGGAAGCTTCATTTCTATTACAATGGATTTAGATAATAATGACCTTCTCTGTATTGACATATCTGCAACAGCAGAGCTGTCTGAAATAGAAATTGAAAAAAAGGAATACCCTACTGAAAATAAGGAAGTTAAAGCTCGTTTAACTTTGACAGAAAAACAGGTCAGTAATTAGCGTAGCAACGGTAGGCTAGGCTAGGCGTAGCCATGCATTGGGGTCCGAGGGCACCTTAAGCTTTGGGAACCGCGAATTAAGGGGCTTTTGGCCCCTGAATAAGCTTTAATTCAACTAGTAAAAAATTCATCCACGTTCAGAATATAAATAAAACCGATGGTAGCACTTCGATTTTAATTATTGTAATTTGATGTAAGGTAATTTCTAGCAATCCTCGAATATCTCTATTAAATTTTAACATAATATGGATTTAATCTGTAAAGCTAAACACACTAAGCATCACCATCTTCAAAACATTGTATACATTTAAAAATCTTAATTAAAACGAGTAAAAGTAAGGGAATCATGCTAAAATTATAATTTTAACGTAATTAGGTAGGCAGTTGAAATAACTGCTGCACTGGTGGCATATCAAGTTTGTTGCAATATATATTTTTTGGCGACCAGAGTTTTCTTACGGAAGATGTTATCGGTGCGTTATATATATTATAGCCCCTAAAATTACCTTTTCTGTGAAATTTAACTGGTTTATGTTGGCTCTCGAAAGTGAAATCCAACAGTTTTAGGCTACATTGCTAAAACAGTCAGATCGGTGAATGTATGTTCGGAAAAGAGAAACGAATTGTTTTCGAGAGCAAATCAATGCAAAAAAAGGCACAGAAAAGACCTATTATAGATTTGTTTAGATGTGTTACATTCGATATTGCGTTTCGAGTTTTCCTTACGAAATTATTCTGAACTGAAAAAATGTTTTTTTTCTAACGACGGAAATCTCAATCTGATCTGAGTCTTTCTGTGGATCTAGTACAGTACTAATATGAATAAAAATTTACAGAAATCTGACTTAAGAGAAGCATTCAATTTCCTCGACTTTCTTGGAGAGGGAACAATCAAGGCGGATGATTTACGTGTAGCTATTAAGGCTTTAGGTAAATATTCATATAATTGACTTTCAAAACTGCAATTCTTGACAAACCGATACTGTTCTTCCCTAATAATTTTTTTTTTATTTTATTTTATGATATTGGACGGTAAACAAGAAGACGGATTTCCTGACTGTACGAAATTCACGCCGCCTGGAGACACCAAAGGTGGGAACGATGCGTTGCCAACCTGAGACCGGGACCGGGAGCCTCGAGCAAAAGTAAGTTTACCGGCTCCCTTATCATCAAAACGTCAACGTCAAGAACTGATACTATGGGGGCAGGAATAGGTAAGGCAGTGGTACCAATCCGGCGAGTCGCTGCAAACCTCTACCACCTAGTCAGAGTGTTAGTGACGGTAAGCCTTTGCTCGTCTTTTACGAGCTGTCTGGCAGGAAGCCAGATGGTCTATTCTGCAAAGAACCCCGGGCCAACACGGGGAAATCCCGAATATCCCGACGTACACCTACCTAAACCCAAAAAAGTAAGGAAACCTATTATTCATTTTTCGATCTTTTAATGATAAGAACTCTCTAAAGCCGTATTTCCGAAGAAATATGTTTTGAACTTTTTTAATGAATTTATGAATAGGCTTTTACTCGTTTAACAAATTTTCGTCTGACGTTGCTTTCCAACGAATAAAATTGTATTATTAAATACTCTCTATCGCGAGTCACTTTTTATGTGAATTTTGTGACATTTATGTATATTCACTTTTAATATTATTCTTGGTGTTCTTGGTCATTGGCCAGAAGCGTGCACGTCGCGATCCCTGCCAGTCCATTGGACTGCAATTCTGGCCCGTAAAAGTACCGCAGAACGGGTTAGGGCGTTCCCTGGAGGCGACGCGTACCGATCCGC
>NJDC01020036.1:0-17865 GCA_002245475.1 Calephelis virginiensis | reverse complement strand
ACCGAAAACGTGGCGTATGTCATAGACTGATTTGTTACCAGAGGCCTTACCGTGAGGTGACGGACTATACTCGTTAGCGCGAATTATTTGTATGAAAAATTTTAACAGCGCCTCTACTGGAAACTAAGAGAACTAAATTTCAGACCAAAAGAACTAACATACAAGTAAAGTTACGTAGCCAACCGAACGTTATCTATAGCAACTAATGGTATAGGCTAGAAGGCTTTTAAAACTTCACCACACAATGAAGCTGCAGCTACTACAAGTTGCTAAAATTAATACATAGTGTATGAATGAATAAATAAATAATATCTATTATAATGAATAAGCTCTTTATTGTGCATGACGAAACTTACAAAAACATTTTTTTTTATGTATGAGCGCTATGATCTACATATTATATCATTATATATTTCCCTTTTGTGATTCCAGGCTTCTTTGAACAGCACATGTCAACTGTTTCATTATCAAGCAGATTGTAAGAAAGGAGCAACAGTTTTTTTAGTTTCAGCACATAGATCTTGACTAAGTGATAGATTTTTATGACAACTGACCTGAATTAATTGACTTGTACAAACAAGTCTGTCTTATTAGGAATAACTAATAACACATTACAGATTATATTGTCATATTCCCAGTTTAAAGTATATTGTAGGTGTGTTATAACAAGTACTTCTTTATTGCAGTAAAGATAAAAGTAACTTTAATCTATTGCTGAAAAAACTTCTGGACTTCCTTGACAAATATCTTGAATTTCAGTTTGCTTATTGTAAATAATGCTAGCTATAATCTAAATATCGTTCAAATTATACCGATATGTTTTAAATGTTATTGTTATTCCTTATTAGCATTGATTTCTGTCGTTTTAATCTATGAAAGGACCCACACATAAGATGGCATATCGTTTATCAAACAATTTCACTCATGTTAAACTCTTCTATATACAACATTAAAACATTTAGTTTTCCAGAATGCAAGCGTTCGAGTTTTTTACTTTACAAAAACGATTATAGATGGTCGGCGTAGGTATCTTATTATACACCATAAGACAATATCAAAGAGTTGAGATTACTATATTCTTGCTTAGTCTGTGATATTTTAGTCAAAGAGTTCGCTATATTTAGAATCAATAAAAAAGCTTAAGAAACTAGAGGAGAGCTGTTTCTGATATTTTTGAGGTTTGTAAATGCTAAGAAATAAAAGCTACCATTGATCACCAAAGATGTGAATTGTGCGTTGCAATATAAGTAAGGTGGGTTGAGATACATAGGCAACTTTGTCGACGTCACAATAACAGTCTTAAAAAAAGCCTTTATTTTGTAAATTCCGAGGAACCCCTGAAATAGTTGTGGCGAGTAGTCTTCCAAATGAGAATGTGACAAGCTTAACGAACGTTCCTACCTCCCACCTCCGCGACCAGGAAACAATCCAAATTGTCAAGTCCATTGCATAATATGACAAAAAAACAAATGTCTTCTACATCTATTATTCTTTCTGCAAAGTAACACCTGATTTATGAAAATATCTCCTTACTATAGCAATGCGATAATGGCAAAGACTGTCGTTATTATGATTCTACTCGTATTACTTGTACTCGTACCTTAAAAAAATAAGAATGGGGGGTCGGGTGGTACGATAGAGTATATGCAATAAATTCACAAATAGTGTTAGTTACACATTTTAAAACTCCAGAAAACCGGTGATGATTATAATGATAACGTTTTATGGATTCGTATCTACCTAAAGCAGAATAACTATTACAATATTTCAAAAAACTAAACAAAATTTCATATTATACAGGGCAAACGGTATGAAGTTCTCTTTTACATCTAGTAGTTTATATAAAAACCATGTGTCTAAATTTTAGTCAGCCCGTATAATCTTGTCGGACTTGATTTCTTGAGCTCCCGGGATCGATTCCCGTGTCAGGCAACAAAAAAAAATCAGGAAATTTATATTTTCAATTTTCTAATTAAAATAACGTTGCCTGTGATTTGATATGTACCCTGTTGGCGATAGGATTGCCACCTATCATATTGTGGAACTTACTGTCTTCGGCTAGTTGTGGAGCCCTGGCTGTGCTTCTATGTACCACTTCGGGGATATGGGCGTGAAGATGCTTCAAACAAAATTTCATTTGATACGGGGCAAGCAGTATAAAGTTTTTTGTTACATCTAGTAGTTTATATAAAAACCATGTGATCCTAAATGTTAGTCAGTATAATCTCCCTGCCCCTCCCACACCTCATTATAAAGCCACCAGTTATAAAGATAATATTTTGACAGGGAACAAGTATACGCCGCGCACTGAGCGTCTGTTTTTTTAATTTCGTTTGAGACCGCCTCATTTGAGCCTTATTGTTAAAGCTGTTTCTGACCAACGAGCGGAACGGACGTTTAGTCATTTTATTAATAAATATTGACCCTTAGAAACTTTTGTTTTTTCCTGGTGGACAGGTCGCCTTTATAGTGTAACATTAGTCCTTATAAACCATAAAAATAATCAAGACTAAAATATCTTAAAATCTTCTTACTAAAAAATTTGGATTCTAATTTTGAATTTTGATAAGTTTACGATTGACAATTCGTTAATTTCTTTTTTATAAAAAAAAATATTTGCATAAAGCTTTTTTTCTAAAGCTTTATATATAATAAACATGTTTTTTTCTTTGTGAACGCTAATCCATACTCTACACTATATCTACTATTTTATCTTAATAAATGCAAAGTCTGTCTGTCTTTTTGTTGATGAAAATTGATAAACATATAGCAGAACATCCGAGTTCAAACATAGGCTAGTTGTTTTCAAAAATCAATACTCAATCGATGATATATAGGGGATGAAAGTTTTTATCAAAATTGTAACTATTCTACACTGATGAAACTAGTTGGAAATATAAATTTGATTAGGATTTATTACCTTAATTTTATTTAATGGTAGTAATTCTGCGGTGCACTTACTAAAATTATTGTAAGTTATCGCTAACTTTTTCAACCACAAATAACAAAGAACTAAAACATGAGTGCTGTCAGATTAGTCTGTGTGCGACATTTCCATAGACTTTTTTTTTTATACAAGTATCTGACTTCAATGAAATATCAGTATAAATTGTCTTGGCTAAGTTGATGCCTCTAAAATGCTCCACTTCTCTTGATGATTCATATATAAAAATACTAATATATCTGCGTAAAGTTCAGTCATTGTGCGTCCATTGCACACACATATATGTATAATAACTATATAAATCTTAATCTTTTATTAAAAACCCGACTGTATAACAATTCAGGAAATTTAAAAAAATACTAAAAATAATTAAACAAGTCCAATGGTTCATTGGGATGAACCAATTTTGTTAATTATATTTTCGTTATGTTAGTTATTGTCAAGAGAAGATTCTTATGAAAAAAAGGGAAAGTAGGAAAAACAATACTTTAATTTTTACTCTACTTATACAAACTGGTGGTTATGTCAAGCGATACATAGTACGCTGGGTCTACTTAAAGTATAAAATTCAAAATGTCCGCTTAACTCTTGAGCATTACTCCAACAACTATGTTTGCTTAGGACAGCCGTAATTATGATATTGTGGTACCGAGACGTAACTATGGGATATTTTATAAACATGGCGTTTCTACGTGTGAAGCAGAATGTAGGGAGATATTAAGTTACTGTTATTATGTTATACATAAACGTTTGTGAGTATGTAAGTCGTACCGGATGATATTTAAAATTTGCGATAAACGAAAAGTGGGTATGTAATAATATCGTTTTTAACCACCAATGGAAAAAGGGGTGTTGTAAGTTTGACATGTGTGTCTGTCTGTGGTATCATAACTTTTGAAGGGATGGACCGATGTGGTTTTTTTTTGTTTGAATGCTGTCGTGATAGAGATGCTTGGTGGCTACAATATACTTATGTTTTTTTTATGAAAACTAGCAGACGGATTTTCTGGTGGTAAGAAATTTAAGCTGCCTAGAGACACCAAAGGTGTAGTGGTGAGTTGAAAACCTGAGGCCTAGTATTAGACCTCGAACAAAAGTAAGTTAGTTTAGCGGCTACCTTATCCTGCGAACTGGAACACGTCAACAGCAAACACTGACGTTATGGCAGGAACAGGTAAGGCGGTGGTACCAATCCGGGCGAGTTGCTGTGAAACTCTACCACCTAGTCAGACGTCTTGGTGTTAGTGACGGTAAGTGTATGCTCGCCTTTTACGAGCTCCCTGACAGGAAGTCAGATGGTCTATTCTGTAAAGGAGCCCAGACCATCTCTGATACGTTTTTTCATAACATATAAAACATGTACGTATTTTCTTACCACATGCTAAAAATATATTTTCATTCTTGGTAAGAATACGCACGTTTTTCAGTATGAAGTTTTAATTTTTCGAATACATCTATGGCGAAACTTATTAAAATTAGTACTTTTTTGTGAAACAGAATTTGATCGACAAATTGTCGACTAGTTGTCGGTTGTATTGGTAAATCTGCTTCGAATATGTATGTTCGAAAATCGAAATTCCGTAACGGGGTAGATAAATCTACTCATGTGACGTGGTTTCGGAATCTGGTTGTCAATGCAACGTCAACACATTTGTCTCTTATCTTTGACGCGAATTTCTTAACCCAAAGACATTTCGACTTCATTTATCCCATTCTGTTTATGCTATTCATTATATATTACAAAATGATATATCTATCAGCTTTGTGGTCTAGCGGTCTGTTGGACTTGACTTCATGATATCCAGGATCCAATTCCCTAGTCGGTCAATAAAAAGAAAATGTGTTTTATTAATTTTCTAAAAAAACGGTGTTACACTTGATTAGGTATGTGCCCGATTTGACACTTGTCATAATGTGGGACGTAGTGTCTTTGGCTAGAAGTGGGTTCCCAATTTGTACCTCCGCCTACCTCTTCTAAGATATGGGCGTGAAGACATTTTTTTAAATACAAATAAAAATAAAGTTTACCATTTTAAGAGAGCTATTTCGTACGTCGTAACAAAGACATATTTTGATAATTTCAATAGAACTGTTCAGTGACAAACGCACTAACATATACAAAAACTTTAAACAGACGTGACCGAAAAGGCAGCCGCATCCGGGTCGACGGGATAGCTCGTAAATCATTCGATTAGTCACAGGTTCGATTCCGATTGTCACACACTTAGAGCTATGCTAGTATTATTGTAAGCTTCGGTATATCTTTTTGTGACATTTTAACTGATCTAGAAAAAATGGTCATTAATGGGTCTGTATGATATTTTGTATGTCTTTTAGGCGATTACTGTGATAATTTTATCAATTATGGACTTTTTTTTACGACATTGGCAGGCAAACAAGCCTGCCAATGTCGTAAAAAAAAGTGTCGCAATAAGAAATTCACGCCGCCTAAAGACAACAAAGGTTTTAATGGTGCGTTGCCAACCTGAGGCCAAGCTAAACCCATAACAGAAGTAAGTTTACCGGCTACCTTACTCTCCGAACCGGAATACGTCAATGGCAAGGACTGACGCTAATCCGAGCGAGTCGCTGCGAAACTCTACCACCTAGTCAGATATCTCGGTGCTAGTGACGTTACGCCTATGCTCTCCTTTTGTGAAGAGGAGGCTCTCTTTTTCTGGCAAGAAAGTAGATGGTCTATTCTGCAAAGGAGGTCGGACCAACACGTGGTAAAACTTTGATGATTCTTAATTTGTATAGTAGAAATGATCCCATATAATTTAGATCTAGATTCGCTATTGACAGATCTACGATCGATTCGATCTAGACAGATCGCTTCTGTAGTCAAGCGGTCCGGTGTTGGACTTGACTATGTAAGGTCTTGGGTTCAGACCCCGGGTTATGCAACCAAATAAAAAAGTATTTTCTAATTTTATAATAAAAACAACTTTGCCAGAGATTGGATACGTGACCAGTTGGCGATAAGCTTGCCACTCACTCAGGGTGTGGGACTTAGTATCTTCGCTTAGTCGTGGGTGCCCTGGTTGTGCCTCAGTCTACTTCTCCGGTGATATATGTGTAAAGATACTTAAGCTGACAGATACTGCCATTATTAGTCTCACTTTGTTAAGCTAAAAATAGCATAGCATGCTGTGTACAAAAGCTTTACATATTTGCGATAATACAAATGGGGACCTTTGTCATTGTACATTTTTTATCTATCTGTACATTCATAGAACTATTCTGGTACCTCGCCACGTCATCTGATAAGGTATACCTGGTATTCAAAGCACTTCCGGAATTTTGTTACGGGAAAGTATTGTATTTTCTAAATATTTTACAAAATAGTAAGAAATCTGTTTACTTTAACATGGTTCGAAAAGAGTAAGATTAAAAAGATAACCTTTCACACTGATATTTACTCATTATTTCCTGGTTTACAGTTTATTTTCAAATTATCCCTAGGATAAAAAAATGATTTAAATTAATCAATTCTTTGTATGTGTGTATGTGTGTGTGTGTGTTCGTGTGTGTTGTGGCATCATAACTTTTAAAAGGATGGAACATAATTTTACAAACACACTTGTTATTTCAGAATAAAGGTCCATACTAAAACGTAAAAGTCTTAATCTATAGGTTATAATTATATCCGTTTCTTTAATTAGATATGGAGTGTGACCTGAGGTCTGGACGTGCACAATGGCAGATGAAATATGTCGTTAAACTGGACTAGAGATGGAAATTTACATATCGATTATTTCGAACTCGAATTAAATCACGTTTTAATGGGCACGTCAAAATAATAGTAAAAAATAGTGCAAAGTCATTATTCATAAAGTAAGTAAAGCTGCAAAAAACTGACTCCAATATTATAACCATGTCGACACCTACACACACGAAAAAATGTTGAATGTAATTCGAGCAGTATTTAACTTTCAAACAAAAACTATCAAAATCAGTTCATTGCCACTCTTCCAAGCAATCGCAGAATAAATCCTAAGAAAACAGAAAATACTAGCGAATTGATAACATTGTTATAGTCTAATAAATAACAAGAAATAGTTATAATATAATATTTAAAACATTTTCCGGCATGAACTAGCAAATAAACAATTCAATGTTTCAGTTTAATTACATCAGATCATTATTTTTAAATATATAACAAACTCAATATTACCTAGGATTGGATAAGTACCCAGTTGGCGAAAGGTTTGTCACCTATCACATTAAGGGACTAAGTACCTTCGGCTAGTCATGGGTGACCTGATTGTACTTCTGCCTATCTCCTCATGGATACGGGCGTGAAGATGCTTACTTACTTACGTACTGTAAATTACTTTAGTCATTACCTCTAATATAGAAAAATATCAACATATCTATATGTTCTGTATTTTGTAATTAATACTTATTGTATTAATTTCGACATCGATATACAAGTGCATCATTACCGCGTTATTTTAATTTACCGTACCATTTGCTCCGTTAAAGAAATTAAAGCTATCAAGTATCAACGTCATTCTCGATATCGATACACACTTGAATTGCACATCACTATTATTTTAATGTTACCTTTAATTTGCCTGAGCTGTGTGACGAAGCGTCTCCGAGAAAATCTCTAATGTTTATTGCGATATATGAGCGTTAGAACTGCGATACTGCGGTACAATTCCTCAAGCACTGAATATGACTTCATTTACGGGACTAGCGCATTGTTTAATGTAAATATGCGATGCCCTCATCGCCGCTAGTTATATTATAATATAGTTTGGTTTTATGAAGCCCTACCTTAGTTTTAAATACATAAATTGTCTCCTTCACCCTAAGGTTGTCTGACAGAGATCGCTCTGAAGGGATAAGACCGCCTTTGTGCACCTGTTTTAAATATTATAAGTAAAAAGTGCGTATTATTTTAAATTTGGTGCATAATAAAGTGTATTCATTCCTTTATTCAAAGTATCTTCCTGCCCATGTCCCCGAAGAGGTAGGCAAAGGCACAACCAGGACACCCACGACTAACCGAAGATACTAAGTCCCACAATGTGATAGGTGGCAAGCCTATCGCCAACCGGGCACATATCCTATCCCGAGCAACATTTTTTTTAGAAAATTTGGAAAAATCCAATTTTCTTTTTGTTGCCCGACCCGGGATTCGAACCCGGGACCTCATGCAGTAAAGTCTAACAACTGAACCGCTAGACCACAGAGGCGACTTTCCTTTATTCATTCATATTCTAGTCAACATGATTGCTGATTGACATTCTACGACCAAATTGCTCGAGTTTTATCCTAGGTGTCGAGAGTCTCCGAAACCGGTGTGTTTGTATGAAAGAGCACTAGATGTGTATCAAGCTAGGAAGGTTTGGAAGGAACGTGATATTTGACACTGGATATTCGTGTGAAGATATGTATGTATTTATGATGTTAGTGGTCGATCAGACCAGGTGGAATTGCAAGGTTCCTCAACACTTATGACCGAGCGGTCTAAGGTGCCAGAGTCAAAGTATTACCTTGCCTGTATCTCTTTAAGTACGTATATATATGTTTGTATGTATGTATGTACACATGTATGTACACATGTATGTATAATTGCTGGTTGAATAAACTAGTGCAGTTGCATAAACTAGTGTATTCTGGTTTGAAAGGTTAGGTACCCAGCAAACTTATATGCGCTAAACGTTTCAGGACGACAACGCACCAAACATCTTTGGTGTTTATGGGCGGCTTGGTTTTTTACAATTCATACATCCATCTGCTTGTTTACATTTAAATTCCCTCAATCTTTGTAATTCGTCCAGGATCAACAAAAATCCACATAGTGGGTTTAATCCTTTGCATGCCGGAACGCGGATCCGCGCAATCCAGTTATACTGCAGCGTTAAAGTCGCGACATACCAGAGGTTAAAAGAGATAGCGTTACTATTACCACTGCTGGTGGTAGACTATTGCAGAGCAATTTACCCGGGTAAGCCTTACCTTTTGCTGCGTCATAATGACTATTATTTTCCAGTCTGGAGAGTAGGGCAGCCGTTAGACTTGCCAATATCCTGGCCACATGACAGCGACGCACCAATAATTAATATATTTTCAATAGGCCACAGTTATCTCTTACTATCATGAGAGTCGTATGTATGTTCACTGATCTCTCACATACTAAACTGTACTAAAATTGTGATCAATTTGGCTAGTCGGCCGGTAGCCGGTATGCTTGCACAATTGGCCTAACACCTCGGCCACAGGATAGCGACGCACCTATAACATCTATGGTGTCTGTAGCCCGCGGTTGTCTCTTACCATTAAGAGACTCGTGTTTTTGTTCACTGACCTCGAATATACAAAAAACACTAAACTATTCAACACAAGTAAGTAAGTGGCTATCAACAATCCAGTAGAGGTACTCTTGAATCTCGACTTCATGCAAACTGGTCATTGGAAACGGATTTGTTACTTTAGGTTGACTCTTGAACATAGTACTAATGTTAATAATCTACTAGTACTATGTACAAGAGTAGCTAAAGTGACATATCGGATACCAATTTCCAATTTGCATGCAATCTCCCAGTGTCAGTCCGTGCTCTTTTGCAGAATAGACCATCTGCCTTCCTGCCAGGTAGCTTGTAAAAGGCGCATATGCTTATCGTCACTAACACCATGACATCTTACTAGGTGGTCGAGTTTCGCAGCGACTCGCCGGGATTGGTACCACCGCCTTATCTATTCCTGCCGCCAAAACGCCAATACTTGCCGTAAATGTGGTCCGGTTATAAGATAGCCGGTACATTTACTTTTTTTTATCTGGTCGACCTTCGTGGAGTGCAGTCGAATGCTCCTGATGATGCTTCGGTTAAGAAGCGAAACGTACGTTAAGTTTTTAGTACTGTGTGTATTGTTGGTGCTAATAAAACCGTTTTGTGGTGTGTGTTGTGTTGAACTGGATATGTTTAAGGGTTTTTGACTTCCGGTAAGTGCAATTCATTCATAGCGCACTATTTTGCTCGTTTTGTCACGCCGCAAAGTAGCGCCTTTTTCTATCAATTTACATTTACTTTTGCTCGAGACCTGACGTCTCGGCCTCCGGTTGGCAATTCACCATTACGATCTTTGTTGTCTCCGGGCAGTGCGAAATTTTTACCATCAGGAAATCCGTCTGGCAAACCTTCTAATATTATAGAAAACAAGATTCGAGAGTAACCCTACAAAACAGGCCTATGACGAGAAATGACGTAACGTCACACGGTGGCAGAATTATGTAAAGTAACGGAGGTACGTGGTAATTACCTTGTTACCAAAGTATCTTGAGTATAAGTAAGTATACCGGCTTCCTTACCTTCCAAACTATAATGATAGTAGTCAAATATTTTGAATCAGACAAATTGTTTGGTGTCTTCAAAATCGTCCTGGTCCAAATTAAGTTCATTTAGTTAATTCTCTTCGACGAACGGTGGGACAAAAACACGCGTCCTGTCGGGACACGACCAATGGCAGGGGCATAGGACAAAAAAGCTATAATTAAAAATTCGCAACTCAAAATGGCGGATTTAAGAGAGATGCGCATGAGTTTTGCGGACATTTCCTTTTCTGTATATGATACAAGATTGAAAAATATTTTCATACTAGTTTTCATCCGAGCCAGATAAAGGAAATGTTTTCTTATGGAAAATTAACTACTTTTTTATTTTTTAAATTGAGCAAAGGATGACTCGCAGCTTACAACCAGTAGGCTTATTAGCAATACCTATAAAGATTTTCTTATTAGTTAAAAAAAGCGAATCAGTTGTACTGTGTTTAAAAATATTGTATATAAGCTACCATCTATACCTATAAAATAATATGTCCTGACGGATTGATTCATCGTCACCGAGCGAAAGTTGTTAGAGTTACAGCCATGAAATTTTTGAGTAGGGTCATCTTACAAAGAAGACACCTATTAATGACGGAATTTTGTAAATTTTTTCATCAAGGGGGTGAAATACGGGTTGAACGTTTGTATAAAACACCATCATTTTTTAAGTTAAAAACGTGGAAGTTTATTTTTGGGCTACTTATTAAAATTTATAGTTACGTATTTAGGCGTTTCTGGAAATTTTACCCCTGAGGGTGATAAAATAGGGGTTAAAAGTTTGTATGAAAGTCCTTATTAATTATAAATATATCAACTGGAACTCGAGCAAAGCTGCTAGTAACAATTAGTCATCACCATCTGATTTCCTGCCCTTTGGTAGAGATGACATTATAGTACGATAGGTATAAAGGTGTCGATAAACGGTGCCGAGCAGCCCAAGCCCAGAAGATATGCTATGCAGATATTAGGCTTTGCTTAATCCAAACGCAACCATCCATTCATCAGCTTCGTGAATTTAGAGAAAGAGTGATAAAAAAAATTTTAGTTTTCAATAGTCGACCGAAAAATCAACTTGAAAAACTAACTGTACGTGATATTATAGACTTAAGCCTCATACTGTATCACAAGAAAGAGTCACTCACTATGGCGACAAGAATAGGAAAGACGGTGGATACCTCATAGGGCAAGTTGCTGCATAGCACTGCAACACCCGTGGTCTTGTTTGTCCTATGACCTTTTTAACCTAAGCTCTACTCTAACGAGCTGTCTGGCAGAAAGGCAGCTGGTATAGTCTACACAGGAGACTCGGGCCAACACAGGGGAAAATTCCTTTTATAGTTCAAAACAAGTGATTTAGTTTTTCTGGGGTTGAATATTTAATTCAAATTAGCTTATAACATAGAGTGAAATGGCCTTAGATTTAACGGTTTAACCCATTAATAAGCAAGGAACGTGCAAGGATCCTTTGCTTTAAAAAAAAAACCAACCCAAGAATTTGTCACAAGGAATGTCCTCTTTGCTCCTGCACATATCAAGGTTCTCAATTATTATGTAGGTACATGGCCATTGTTTTTACAATTCTCTGGCGGTGCGTCCCCCGCCTGAAATGTTGGTCACTAAACGAATTTGACAGTTCAAGGCTCGGATTTGATTTAATTTGCCGACATGCTGAGCGGTCACATGTTTCATATGTCCGTCTTTATGCGACACGATATGTCGTGTTACCGTTAGCATGTAAAATTATTCAAATAAAAAAAAACGCGGCTATAATAATATTTGATTAACGTTAAGTGTGATCATGTTCTCGTCTAATTAAAATGAATACTTCGCCTCCGTGTACACTTCATTTACGAGGCAATAATTATTTATTTATTGGGAATATCGCGATACTTTATTGACCAAGCAAACGCAGCGAGCTAAGAGTGGGTTGATGTTGTAAGTTTGTTTGATGATAACTTGAGTAGTTTTGATCTGGTTTTAATGATTTTGGGTAGGTCGTGTCGTTATGTTTAATAAAATTTTCGATTTCGAATGTGGATGAAATCGAGTAATAATTGATTAAGTTTCTAAAGCAACTTAGTAGTGCCAAAAGTACAGGCCCAATTTAGGCATTTCTAATATATATTATAATATTACCTAACATAAGAAGTTTCTCGTATAGTTTTATTATTTCTCTTTATGGTTTCCATAGATCAAATTCGATATTAAATTGTACATTTCAAACTGCTCCACGACATCGTGTCGTGTACCATAAACTTCTTGTAAGAGTCTTTAGGATGTGAATTGAGACACGCTTTGGGCAGTAAAAACTGGAAGATAAACGACTATTTCTAAAATTTATAAATTATCACTCACACGGTGCTTTGTACTGGTTCATGTTATTGCTCATTGCAGATACCCTTTTATAAAAAAAATAGCTTCCTGGACAGTAAAGAAAGCATCGGTGTATGATTGCCTTGTATGTGTATTGTTCCTATTTGTATGATCTCTAAAATCATATTATCTATACTATAATATTATAAAGCTGAAGAGTTTTTGTTCGTTTGAATCTCAGGAACTACTGGTCCGATTTTAAAAAAAAAATATTTAACGAGGAAGGCTATAAGCTATATTGAAAAAGTCGCGGGTGGAAGCTAGTCAATAATAAATATTCCATTAAATAACGACTTGTTTTGAGAATATTGATCGACTCTCTCAAGGAAGTTTACAGTCATTAAGTAATATTGAGGCCTCTAATCTGCGAACTCTTAATTATACATCACACCAGATGTCAGATCTTCCCAACCCAAACACAAACTCTCAAGACACTACACCGTACTCCGACTCGGAAATAGCGGAGGCATCTGACGGCATTATGATGGAAGAAGTTGAATGGGCGATAAGAAGTATGAAATATGGTAAGGCTGCTGGAGTAGATATGGTTACAGCTGAGATGATTAAACTTGGTGGTCCTGCCATTCGGGACTCTTTCTGGGTTCTTTGTAACCAATGTTGGAAGACCGGCAGAGTACCCGAAGACTGGCGACGTGCGGTCATCGTGCCCTTGTATAAAGGCAAGGGTTCACGCATGGACTGTATAAGTTACAGGGCCATTAGTTTGATCAGTTTAGCATCAAAAGTGTATGGAAAAATAGTTGAAAGGAGGATGCAAGGGATGTCCGATGGAACATTGTGGGAGGCTCAAGGCGGTTTCAGGTCTGGGAGAGGATGTGCGGATCAAGTTTTTTCGCTCCGCAACATTGTAGAGAAGCATCTGGCTGTGATTCAGAGGATTTTCTGCGGTTTTGTGGATCTCGAAAAAGCGTTTAATAGGGTTGTATGTAAGGAACTTTAGGAGATTTTGCCAGATTATGGGGTAGTCGGGTCCCTGCTGTGTGCGGTGCAGTCAATGTATTTAGACTGTAAAGCATACGTGCGGGTGGATGGCAACATATCGCCTTGGTTTGATGTTAATATTGGCGTTTGCACGCTTGTTTATCTTATATTTGGACAAATGTCTTCAACAAATGTAAGATCCGAGAAAGAGTTTGATTGAAAAAAGTGTTGCTGTTAAAATGCGAAAGGGCATGCTACGCTGGTTCGGTCATGTGGAAAGAATGACAGATGAAAGATTGATAAATCAGATATACAATGCGAATGTGAATGGATGTAGGTACCCGGGGAGCCAAGGCTGACATTTCACGATCAGATCAATCGGATATTATCCAAGGGTGGTGTCAAGAGTCTCCGAAACCAGCGTGTTTGTATGAAAAGGGTAATGAATGTGAAGGAAGCAAGACAGGTTTGTCAGGATCGTGAGGTCTGGCACTCGATACTCTCTGCCGAGTCCGTAAGGGACTTGACGTGAAGATATGTGTGTATGTATATTTGTATCGCCGATACTTGAACCTGATACTTTAAAGCAACGAATAAGGCAACAAGATGTGTGATTATTAATTTTTAAACACTTACAGTTGGCTAAAAGTAGATTCTCAATTAAACTGTATATTTTTTGTATGTTTACGGCCTATAATATATGCTATTTCGATTAGATTATTCCTTCTTAGACCTTTCTTAATTAATTAGTTATATATAGTATCTTCATATTGAAACATAAAGCAAAAACGTTGTAAAGGGGTACAAAAAGGGTTACGAAAATTGCGTGGAGAAAGCTAAAAAGTTTTAAAAATAATGCTTATAAGTGCATCAAATAAAAAAATAAAGCATTATAAGTACATACTACCATCCATTTGACACACTTAAACAAATATATTGACGATAACAATAAAATACCACAGGTGGCGCAAAAATTATATTCATAGAGTGTGGTAACTAAGTAGTTGGTCTTGATAAATGAAGATGGCGTTCTTACCAAAAAGACAATTTATTGTGGTCGATTTTCGACCAATGGGTGACCACTAGTAAAATTTCAAAATTAATTATATTTTAATATCAAACAAATCTGGATATGGGCCAGTAAATATTCATAAGTCTAAAAACCGAATTTGTCTTTGCATAAAGATGTACCAAAGTCATTGTTAACTTACAAAGTAGGTAATCTAATACTATTCCATAATCCATAAGTGATAACAGTCACACTAAGTGTTAATCCTGTAGCAACTGTTCTGCAATCTTACGTTAGTGCTTGTCGTTACAGAGTTTCGATTCAGTAGGGTTACTCTTGAATCTCGATATCACGCGAATTGGAAATTGGAATCGTATATGTCACTTTAGGTACTTGTGAACACAGAATTAGGGGATTATTAACGTTAAGTTACAAATGAATTCAACGAATAGGATAAAATGATTTACTATTTACTATTAACTAAATGGTAATAATTGGCCAGTATTGTGTTCAAGAGTACCTAAAATGACATATTCGATTCCAATATCCAATAATGCATGAATCGAGCTTCGAGAGTAACCCTACAGGACGAAGGATAGCTTATAGCCTGTTTTTATTCCCAGAGACTAAATTGACATTAGTAATGTAAGTTTTTTGCGATTCATAAATAGTGTCGTGCCGTTATCGAAAAATGTTAACAAAATCTTTACCGATTTTTACAAATTTCAATAGAAAAATGGAACAAAAATAAAATGAAAAATATTAATTTTTATTTAGATAGTGGCTCGGTACTTTTTCGTCTTTGGTTTTTAACAAATGGGCTATAGAACCATTCTATCGCTTTAGTCACTTGAAAAAGACTATCCAAAAAGATGCGTAATTATTTAATTGAAAAATCTTATTTTTGCACGACAAAACAACAAACTATACTTTTTTATGGCAAAAGACTGCGAACAAGCACGAGGCTCCCCTGATGGTAAGAAATAACCACAGCGTACACATATGTTGCAGATGCGTCGCTGCATGGTGGGGGTATAAGCCCAATTGTACAAGTCTACCGGCTGCTCTACCCTCCGGACTGGAACATCCATTGTTAATATGGCAGCAGGAATAGGTAAGGCGGTGGATCCCTACCCGGGCAAGTTGCTGCACAGCACTCGACCATCAGTGGTCCTGTTAGTGATGACCCGTTTCGCCTTTGCTCTCCTCTAACGAGTTGCCAGACAAGGCGGCAGATAGCTATTTTACACAGAGGACCCGGAAAAACATGGGGTCACATACATACAAACTAAATTATTCCAATTCATCAGCAGTCCTAGACTTGGTGGCAGTGGGAACTTCTCGGAAGTACGCTATCTTCCTTCAAAAAATGAACTTGGAAGTAAATTTCTCTTTTTCACGTTAGTTCAAAGTGACTTATAAATTTACGTTTGACATATCAAACAGTTCAAATTTTTCCTTCTCCGCAAATATTAATATCGCGATATTAATTGACGTTTTGAAAAATATTAAAAAACAGGCTATAGGTGGGCAACGGTCAACAAAAAAGAAAAAGTAGACGTATATCTATAGATACCAGTACAGAACGACAACAGTAAGCACAACGTGTAGTTCTCTTACTTGTCTGTGGTAAGCACTAACTCTACGACTAGAAAAAAAGATATGACGTCGGTATTGGTGCCGATTTTGTTGTGTCACCGCTAAAGCTAAACTAACTTAAAATTTTCTAATATTAGCTTAATTTTAGAGAAACGGTATTCCGTTGTCACCATAGTTCTAAAATTTCTTTCTAATTTGACAGTACTAAGACGGCGATAAATTAAATAGATAGTGATGTCCTTGTGTTTACACGAGCTATACATTTCGTTATCGAGAATGGGTAAGAGAAAGAATGAAACAGAATTTACTTGAAAACTAGTATTATTTCAAGTACAATTATGTATTTTCTAATCTATAAATAAGTTTTATTGAAAATGAAATTCGACCTGTCTTTGTTTTCACTTCCCAACGTCAGTTTTTAATAAATAAATAACGACATGGCTGTATAATTTAATGTCTTTGTCGATCATTGTCAAGACAATCGGACGAGAACAATATAACCTATTAGGCTATTACTTACTACAAATTGTGAAACAAAACAAAATATTTTATTTTAGTTGTAATACATATACATCTTCTGTTTTTACTTATAACTAAAAAGAAATGAAAAGAGCAACGAGAAGTTTATTATAAAGTTTTGTTGAAATACTCCACATCAATTAACAATTTGGAAATTGTTGAAACAAAAAGTTTGTAGTGTTTGGGACTTTGTTTTAATGTTAACTTTGTTTTATATGTTAAGAGGTTTTTTAAGTGCTTTATTTTAATTCATCTTTATTTTTCAGGCAATGAAGCAGATATAATGTATTAGAGTTTACGAAAAGTTTAACCAAACAGTAGATTAATAAGAAGCTCAGCAAAACTTTACCACCTAGACAACAATAAAACATTTCAGTTAAAGTGTCCTAAAACATGAAAAAACACCAAAGTCTGATAATTCTAACTAATTTGAATAAAAAAATCTACAAGGTTTTTTTAAACCCCTGATTTTTGAGTTGAGGGAGATTGGTAATTTAAATACATTAAGGTGCATTATAAAATTACAAAATCTAACATTTATGAAGACAAATTAAAGTTACTTTAAAACCAACTCAAACTTGAAGAATTGAGTCTATTGAAACTGGTTGAGACAGGGTTAAATTGAAAGTAGTGGAATAGTAAGATATGCACATATTATATGAAGATTGGTTTCAGATGTTACATTACAATATTTACCTATATAAATAAGAGTCAAATAGGATATCTTAATACCTATCTGCATGTCACTTGGACTGAAGATTCTTCAATGACGGTGATGTGTAGTAACTCACTCTTTTCTTTTAATATATAACTATGTTCTTGTATTATAAAACTGAGTAATTTAGTGATGTATTTTAATACTTAGTGAATGTATGTTAGGTGTATTGAAGTAATAAATCGGGTATGTAATTTTGTGTCTTAAAGTAAGTATATTTTACATTAAGTAAGAAAAACTAAAAAGACATGCTCCTAAGTTCAGTTGTATTTTGAAATTTGTTAACATTGTTTTTATCAAAAAATCCAGTTTTATTCATATTTTCTTTAACAACAGTGTTAATTATTGCCAAATGCCTTTCTTTTAGACAGTCTATGTATAAAATAATTTGATAAAATTTTAGATGTGAGTTAGCTAACTTTGAT
>NJDC01020028.1:0-23109 GCA_002245475.1 Calephelis virginiensis | reverse complement strand
GTTCGACCACGTTTGAATTCATTAAACCAGTTGTAATCTGTGGCATGAGATGGGGTTTCATCGTGAAAAGCCAATCGAAGTCTATCATAACTTTCTTGTTGACTTATATCGAAAGTCATAAAAAATGATTGCACGAAAATTTTCTCGGCTTAAATTCATTCTGACGTGCACAGACAATTTTCAATTTGCCGCCAAATCGTAAAACAAATGACAAATGAATGAAATGTATACTCAATATTATTGGTAAAGAGTTCTATTTTCAAAATTTAAACTTATTTTTTTAATATAATGCTTTTAAGTTGCCAGTTCTAAAAACTTTCAGTTTGGCCCTCGTATTGCAACTTCCTCAGATAAGAGAGCGCCTTACCTATTCCTGTTTTAGTTAACGTGTTCCGATCCGAAAAAAGGTTAGCCGGTAACAGTCTATAACATCTTGATCATGACTGTCTCTTTCCATGAGGCGATGCGAGTGCTTCTTCGCAATTTTATTTAAGTTTTTTAGTGTTGGTCCGGGCTCCTTTGCAGAATAAACCATCTGCCTTTTTTGCCAGGCAGCTCATAAAAGGCGAGCATAGGCTTATCATCACTAACACCGTGACATCTGACTAGGTGGTAGAGTTTCGCAGCGACTCACCCGGATTGGTACCACCGCCTTACCTATTCCTGTCGCCATAACGTCATGACGTATTCCGGTTCGGAGGGTAAGGTAGCCGGTAAACTTGCTTTGCTCGAAGCCTAACATCCTGACCCCAGGTTGGCAGCGCACCATTACCATCTTTGGTGTCTCTAGGCGGCATGAATTTCTTACCATCAGGAAATCCGTCTGCTTGTTTGCCTTTCTGTAACATAAAAAAAAATGTATTGCTGTAAATATCTAACAAAAGTAAAATTTTATCCACGTAATTTAGAGCACAAAAGGGATCTTTCAGTTAAAGATCAAATCTTTAACTTTTCTCGAACATTGAAAGGAAACTTAATCGATTAATCAAGAAAGCAATCGAATCCCTATCTGTCGTAGGCTACTGAAAGTTTAACTGAAGGAGATGGATTTATATTCTATCTGTTTAGCAGAAACTTGGTCAGCGTAGAATAAATTTTCGTACAACCTTTTATTCCCTATTTTACGTTTTAGATGCTGATTATTGAAAACAAAAGTAGCCTATGTTTGAACTCAGAATTGTATTTTTATACTCTAAATGATACTTAAGATCTCACCACACATCGACTCGGAAAGGGATCGTCACTGTATCGTCTCGAGCCGCTCTTTAGTGTTTTTAAGAAACTTCATATTGCAACGCACACTAATCGGAATCGCCGCGCCTCGGAAGCGATCAGTGAGCCATAAACGCGGTGTGGTTTAGCTGTAGCAGAGTTGATGTACAAGAGCTGCTGGTGCTGTTTGGTTACGTGCATATGTTAAGTTGAAGCCCGGTTGACGGTTAGACGAAAAGCGATACGGTGACGATCCCTTTCAGAGCATCAACTCGTGTTCCTTTTCGAGTAACACATATCAATGTGCTAAGAACTTTAATCTTGCACTATTTCAATCGAAGTATTTACCTCGACTCTCGACGTTTCGACCATAGTACAACGGCCGTGGTCACGAGTAGACTGATGCCTCGCGTGTTTTTCGAACTACCCGCGGTTGATCTTTATTATTTTTATTTAGAACGTTAAGGTCACGACACATAGTGCTCACAACATTTGACGATTTACACGAAAATACATCCCAACACCTACATTTCCCAATAACCGGATACCAAGAAACCGATAACCTTTATCTATAAGATGAGTAACTATATGCTTATCAAATTTCATCAAAATTGAAAGAGTAGTTTAGCCGTGAAAAATGTTCATGCATTTTTAATATTGAAGTGAAAACTTCATTAGTGGCGTTGCATACTTTTTTTGGAATGGGTAAAAACTTCTGAACTAGCGTCAGGACAAGTGACCTGAAATTTTTTAAGAAGGCGCAGGGCGCTTGCGCGAATGTTCAAGTTGTCATGTTTGTGTGCGATAAAGCAATAAATAAATACTGTATTCCACCACATAAATGATAGTACTTTCATACTGATAATTAAAGCAATTCGTGCAAAATTATTCCGTAACTATTCCAAAATATCAAAAATGCACAACGTTAATATCCAAGTTTTCACTTCTGCTGGCACTCCCGGGTTGTAATCCGTTATTTTTATCCTAGATAGCAGTATGAATATTACTTAATTCATGGAGTATGATTATGCTTATGTGGTCTAGTTTTACCCCGTTAATAATAAAACTTACACGCCCGTTGAACTAGTGTGTAACTTCATTATTTGTTAGCAAAAGTGAACTTTTACACCAGATCAATGGGTTTGTAAGCTTTATTGGTAAGGGGGTTAGAAAATCAAGATAGATTGTCTTATCTTTTTCATTTTGTTTTGTCTCATATGAGTGGAGGAAAACGGTAGAGCTTCCCAGCAAATCCTTGTTATTTCTGGAGATCACGGTGCAGATGAGTTTCCACTAAACATTATAATTTATTGATATTATTGGTAGTTTCAAATTTTAAGACTGGAATTTTAGGCCCGTTTGAAAGGATACCAGTGATATAAATTACGAAACCCTAGAATAGTGAACACTAACACCATGACAGTAGGATAACTTAAAAGGCTCAAGGGTCAAGAGTGCCGCTATCGATTGTTATCTCAATACCGAAGTGCGTTCCTGAGGGAGTTTCATATTTGTTTATATAAATTCTTAACATTTTGAACTATAGCCGCATATTTTAATAGTATCGAAAAAGGCGGTGGTAATCAATTCGGCTTTATATGTTTTTGCCTCTTTAGCGGTCTGGTGTTTGATTTGACTTCTTGTGGTTCCGGGTTTAATCTCCAGGTGAGGCACCAAAAAAGAAATATTTCACCAAATATTTCAACGAAATTTTTGTTAGTGCGTATAGTAGTCATCTCTATACTTAGTAACAAAAAACTCGAGATGGAATGTAGGAAAGACGCTACATTTCTTTATTCATGTTATTTACTGCTATTTACTATTTTAAATTTAATTACTTATCTTCACGCCAAGTCCCTTATTTAGCAGGCATAGAATATCGGGAGCTGAATGTCACAGACTTGCCTAGCTTCATTCATATAATATTATATTCCTCTTTCCATACAAACACGCCGGCTTTTGAGACTTTTGACACAACCCTCGGATAGATCCCGATATCTAATATAAACCTAAGATATAAATTACTTTTTTCATTTTTTTTAATTTGTTTTTGTAGCTATATTTGTATAGGTAACTTTATTGATGTTTCATTATAATTTGTTTGTTGTATTTGAATATATTAAACTAGCTGCTCCGACGAACTCCGTTCTATCCGTTCAGTTGGTCTTGGAAAAATTAAAATCTTGGTTCTAACCTAACTCCCTATCAATTTTCAACCAAATCAGTACAGGCGTTCTTGAGTTATAAGCAATGAAACTAACGCTACTTTCTTTGGTGTATATACATTATAATGTATTCTATGTTTTAGCAAACATTTCCTATTTTTTTGTTTTTCACGTTACTGGTTTTGTTTTTGTCAAACGTGCATTTTTTTATGGTATTGGAAGGCAAACAAGCAGACAGATTTCCTGATGGTAAGAAATTCTCGCTGCCTAGAGACACCAAAGGTGGTAATGGTGCGTTGCCAACCTGAGGCCGGGATGTTAGGCCTCGAGCAAAAGTAAGTTTACCGGCTTCCTCACCCTCCAAACCGTACCAATCCGGGCGAGTCGCTGTTAAACTCGACCACCTAGTCAGATGTCACGGTGTTAGTGACGGTGAGCCTATGCTCGCCTTTTACGAGCTGCCTGGCAAAGAAGTCAGATGGTCTATTCAACAAAGAAGTCCGGACCAACACGCGGAAAACCCTTAGAAAACCTTAAAACAAGGTTGAAGCTTAAAAATAATATCTTACAAATCGATTGTATGAGCAATGGAGAGAAAAGATAGTCAAAGTTTTTTCATAATTATTGAATTCCGTGTATATATTGAGTGCAATTTTGGTGGCATTTTGTACAATTTTGTTCAGTTAAAGTGCAAAAATGAAATAATCATAAAGAAATTAGCGTATCGTGTTTTTTCTCGTTGCCGCCAAATCTCACTACAGCCTTCTAGCTTGTACCTCATTACTCAAGCTAAGCCTACTAGCTTGAGTAATGAGGCCACCGCTTTATCCAAAACCCTGACATGAGCTATTGAAGACTTATGATTTATTATAATGGAATCCCGATTTTGGTAAATTTGATGCAAATTGGTGCAGATTTCTACTTGACTAATGCCAAAATTCTAAAGCGAATGCCAAAACTTAGAGAAACTAAACTAAACTGATTGTATAAAAACTCTTGCCCTTAAGTATCTTACTTAAGGGCAAGATACTTAAGGGCAAGAGTTTTTATACAATGAGTAACCTAATACAATCAGCAATCTGCCTACCTCTTCTACCTCTTCGGGAATATGGGCGTGAAGATACTCTTCCCCTTAAGTTACTCTTGCCCTTAATCTTTATAAAATTACTTTGGTGAAATAAAACTATTTATCTGGGGCGGTTCGTTGGGCGTCATTTGTGAGAGAAATGTAAAACTTTACAGTTTTTACTCGCTTATCTGAAATTGTGGCAGTTTACAATTCTGAAGCTACTCTCAGGACACATTCGTTTTAAAACATTTCTCTGACATGGAATTTAAAATTATCTTGTGATTCACAAAATATTTCTGAATGTGTGAGGATTTTTATCCGGCTCCAAAAAAGGAGGTTCTTAACTCGACTGTATGTTTCTTGTATATTTTTTTCGCGATAACTCGGCCAACTAAGACTTTGGTGGTCCTTTTTTAAGAAAGATAGATAGGTCATGATTCTGAGAGGGGCCATTCTTTCTTTAGGGCCTAATTAGTTTCAAAGATCCATATGATCCAACTAGTAGCTTTTGAGTGGTTGAGTGTGCAGCCACAATATGGCCAAATCGGTTGATAGTTAATAGTGAAAAAATAATGCGGTGCGGTTAATAGTGAAAAACTTCACTTATCTTGACGACAGTGACAAGTGTACTTATTATTAAGTGTAACTCAAAAACTGCTTGTATTGTATTGTGTTGGGCTTGACTGCATGTGGTTTCAGGTTCGATTGCTGGGCCAGGTAACAAAAGTAAAATGTATTTTTAATTTTTTTTATAAAAAAATAACGGTGCCTAAGATTTGATATATGCACGGTTGGCGATGGGCACATCACCGGTTTTTTGGGTTTAAATATCTTCGGTTAATTGTGGCTGCCCTGTGAACGTCTACCACTTGTGGGATATGGGCGTGAAGATATTTAGTTAGACTAATTTGATAAGTACAAAACCTGTCGCCAACTAGCACTCACGTAATACCGGGTAACGAAGTTTTTATTAGAAAATTGAGAAAACACAATTTGATTTTTTGAACCCGCAGCCGCAAATCGAACCCTAAACTATACGTCATCTTCGCTACCGCTGACTTTAGTTAGCCGATAAAATTGCTGTACAAATATTTAAATGAACTTTGACACATTTCTCTGAATATAACGGATTCGCAAGTCTATTCTACGCTTATGACCTACATGCTGCTAACTAACCACACGAAATCCCTCGAGATTCCCTTGTTATATTGACAATATCATCTGACCTTATTTCGCAGTGCATTCTGTTCAAAACATGTTTTAACATATTTTTTTCAATAGAAATAACTTTGTTAAAACGTCAAAAACATTTGAATTTCTGTTAAAAAGTCAATTTAATCCACTTACAGAAAATTCCCCTACTTTTCTATCATAAACGTTTGACGTGTCTCTGTGATCTATGATTATACATCGATTTCATTTCGATTTTTCGATTCATTATATTCAATAAACTCAATTGAACCCCCGGTCGCGCATAATTCCATCTGATTTTTATTGTGGGTAGAAGAGGTTTTACTATCATGCTCTTTTACCCATAACAAATAGACTACATTTGAAAAAAGAAGTATAGAATCCAGTTCGTCACTAAAACAGTACCAAATAATGCACTCGTATATTCATCGAGACTTAAGAAACATCACAAAGTTCACTGAGAGCCTAGTTTAATTTTTAGGTAACTTAAAAACATATTAACTATCACCTCTGTGGTCTAGCGGTCCGGGTGTTGGACTTGACTGCATGAGGTCCCGGGTTCGAATCCCAGGTCGGCCAAAAAAAGAAAATTGGATTTTTCCAAAGAAGTCGAAAAAAATTGAATTTGATTAGACGAGATAATATTAAAATTAAAGTAGGTTTTTAGCTATGTTTCTGAGTTTTAAATTATGTTACTCTCATTCGTCCATAAATCTGAGGCGTGTAAGTGAAGCGGTACCAATCCGGACGAGTCGCTTCTAAACTCTACCACCCAGTAATAAATGTTCTATTACTATTTACTTATTCTGTTTTATATATTTCTGTTGTTGTATTTGATGTTTATAAAAAAAAACTAAACTTAATGCTAAATAAAAATCTAAAGAAAAAATTGATTGATTAAATGTATTTTTTTGGCTACAGCAATTTCGTACACTGAAAACAAACATGTGAAATATTCGTCCGATGAGCAATAGCCTGAATAAAATTCAATCAGTCAGAAATATGATTACGTTCGTGATTTCCAAACGACCAGTCGCGAAATCAAATTCATTTGTATCAATATTCATAACGTGAACATTATCAGAAAATCAGTAGACTGAAAGCAAAGATTATTGATATTTTAATTACATATTTTTGGATTGGATCAAATTTCATAATTCATAATTCATTTATTGTTCGAATATTGGTACATAGCTAGTTGTTAACAAATTTGGTTTGAGCTCTATATTCTGCCTATAAGGCGTACAATTGTAAAATTAATACAAATAAACTAATTTGCAGTCAGTATAAATAATGAATTGATCTAATACAATTAAAATGAATATCTTAGAATTTAAGTACATATCTATTTAACTTATTTTTTCGCACAAATTTTACACTTACTTGAAATAAGATTAAATATTATGTTCTAAATTAATTAATATACACTCACAATTCATAGTATTAATCTAAAATAAAATGTCAAAAAATAGTTTAAAATAATAATTGCATCATTCGTTAAAAAAAAGTTATTACTACAGCCAAACATTAAATTGATAATTTTATATTCATTATGCATACCAGTCACATCATATAAATTCACAATTCATAGTCTTAATCTACAATAAAAATGTCAAAAAGAAAATAGTTATAAGTTTAATAGTAAATAAATAATTGCATCAATTCAATCTAACATATAAATTTTTACAGGAAAACATTTAATTGATAATTTTATTTTATATTATTATATTATTAATACCTGTCGCACAATTTATAAGATGTCCGAGAAATACTCATTAATACTGTAGTAAGCCTTGTTACATAGAATTTTTTTGATTTCATGTTTAAAACTATTAATATTTTTAATTTGTTTCACTCTAGGTGGGAATTTATTAAAAATCTTTGTTGCCATGCCACAAACATTGTTACCGAACAAAGCATTTTGGTGAGGCAGGGCACATAAATTATGTTGATGACGATCACTCTTTAATTTTTCAAATAAATTTAAATTACTTTAACAAATACAGCAGTTTCATAGATATAAATGCATGGCAAAGTTAACAGTCTATGATAGATAAAACATGGCTTACAACTATCTATTTTTTTTAGCTTAAATATATTTCTTACGCATCTTTTCTGTGCTACAAATGCAGATTGTATATGTGACGAGTTTCCCCAGAATATCACACCGTATCTCAATGTAGAAACCACATATGAATGATACGCAATTAAAATAGTAGAAGTATCTACAACTTTGGAAAGCATATATAACGCATATGCAAACTGATTGAGTTGACTGCAAACAACTTCTATATATGGCTTCCAGGACATCCTGCAATCTAAAGTCACACCCAAAAATTTCGTCACTTCTGTTTCATGTATTCTCTGATGTTCAAAACTAATAGATAATAGTACTGTCAAAGCAACACGGTTTCTTAATGTCATGAAATTAGTTTTACTAAGATTTATTTTTAAGTCGTTAGTAAGAAGCCATTTTACTATAATTTTTAGTGCTTCATTCATGTCCTGTTCCAAAATAAAATTATTATGATGGTGACATATTAAAGTACTGTCGTCAGCAAATAAAATCATGTGATGAGATGTTACCATAGGCATATCATTAATCATTTAAAGAAACAAGAGGGGACCCAATACACTACCTTGAGGAACACCAGAAACAACTTTAAGAACGTAAGAATAGTATTTGATTTCTAGTCTGGTTTTACTACATATGCGCGTTATTTCTGTGATTTGATACCTATTTGTCAAATAGCTCCGAATAAGATTAAGTACACTACCTCTAATGCCATACGAATACAATTTTTTCAATTATATGTGGTGATTAACGCAGTCGAATGCTTTGGTGAGATCCATAAATAAGGAAGCTACTGGGATCTTTCTATCAACATTATTAAGTATATTTAACATGAACTTGTAAATGGTTAAGTTTATTGACTTATTACGTCGAAACCCCATCTGCTCTTGAGCAAAAAGTCCATATTTTTCTAAATAAAAGTATACATTATTATAAATACTTTTTTCTATATTTTTTAAAAAAATTGGAATGAATGCAATTGGTCTATAGCAATTAACGTCCTCTTTTTTTTCCTTTTTTTAACAATAGTTTAATTACCGTCCGTTTCAACATACTTGGTTAAACGACTTGCTCAAAACAATGATTGATTACATGACTAAGACAAGGTGCAATATAAAAAGATACTTCTTTTGTACAAGATGTTGTTATTTCATCATAGCTTGTACTATTGGTATTTTTAAGTGATTTTATAACATTTTCAACATCTTTTTTCAGTCATCATTAATTTGTTTGTTTGATTTGATTAAATTGGATTGAAGGTTACAAAATATGGTATGTATTTTGTATTTAAGAAACCGCCTCGTTGGTTCAATGGGTAGAGTACACGCCTAAGTATATTAACCAATGGCGAGGCTAGGGTTTGATTTCCGACGGGGCCAGGGATTTGTGTAATGAACATTTAGATGTCTGCATTTCCGGGTTGGTTTTTTTTTATTTATTTTTTTATAAATAAAGATCATCTGCCTTCGTTCCAAGCAGCTTGTTAAAGGTGAGCAAAGGCTTACTGTCATTAACATCGTGACATCCTACTAGGTGGCAGAGTTTCGCAGCGACTCGCCTGGATTGGTACCACCGCTTTACCTATTCCTGCCGCCATAACGTCAGTGTTTGCCGTTGACGTGTTCCGGTTCGGAGAGTAAGATAACCGGTTAACTTTTTGCTCGAGTTTTAACAATCCCACCTCAGGTTGGCAATGCACCATTACCGTCCTTGGTGTCCCTAGGCGGCGTGAGTTTCTTACTTATTAAAAATAACTTTATGAGTTAGATACCTTTTTCCAAGTGACACTATACTAGAATTGTTTCATATTTACCTTTCAACAGCAAAAACATTGGCTAGGGATTCAATTCCAAGGTCGTTCATCTCAAAAATGTTGTTTTCATTTATTTTTTCTAAAAAATGAACGTTGCCCTGAAATTGGTGTGCCGGTTGACGATTGCTATATATAATATTATGGGGTAAGTACCTTCGGCTAACACTGGGTGCCCATGTAGTGTCTCTGCCTAATCCGTTAATGATACGGGCGTCAATATACTTAAGTAATTTTATACCGTTCTTGTAATAAGATAGAAAATTATCTACTGTCAGAAGGTGTTATGTTTGCATGAAAATGTCTTATTAGAATGTTTCATTTTCCTGAAGAAGCATAATAAGTTACGATATATTTTTATCTTCTTTCCAATAATAGCTTCAGACTTGCCTGCAGCGAATATATTGAGATGTTCCAGTTATCTGATTATAGATAACTAGGGACCCGTCCCCGCCTTACACAAATGGACTAATTTCATTTTTTCCCTAGAAATAATGTAGCCTATGTTCAGTTTTGGAGCCTATTCAATAAAACCAAATTTATTTCTTTACCAAATTTCAACCCAAATGGTCAAGCCGTTTAGTACTTGAAATACCAACAGCAGCGCCACTTATTTCTGTACAGAAGTCTACTTCTTTCTACCCTTTGCATTATTACCCGTTTTCCCGTAATAGTTAAGAATTTTCCCACGTTAAAAAATAGTCCTTGTTCATTAGCGAGAATTTCCACTTCTAAGGGGAAAAAAAGGTTCGAATCGGTCCTGTAGTTCGGAGTCTATTAGATACAAATAAACAAACAATCAATTATTTCCTCTTATTATTAGGAAAGATAAGTTCTATTATACAAGCGAAGCCGGGCCGTGTCGTTAGTGAAATATACTTACATTTTAATTTCGTAATATCTTTTGAATAGATTGTTCGGTTTCAATAATTCAAAAAGCAATCTAAAAATATTGAAACAGACTTGAATATGAAATTGTTTTTTGGATTTATGTATTAAAGTATCGTCACGCCCATATCCCCGAAGATGTAGGCAGAGGCACAACCAGGGTGGGTACTCACGACTAGCCAAAGACACTAAGTCCCACAATGTGATAGGTGGCAAGCCTATCTAACCAGGTACATATCCTATCCTGAGCAAAATTTTTTTTTATTTAAAAATTGAAAAAATCCAATTTTATTTTTGTCGCGACCCGGGATTCGGACCCGGGACCTCATGCAGTCAAGTCCAACAACTGAACCGCTAGACCACAGAGATTTATGTAGTAATATGAAGGTATGGATAACATGATCCGAATATGGTTTATATTTCTATCAACTTTTAAAATGTATAAAAGAAGTATGTTTCCGTAAATGTGATAGATATATAAAGTTTTTTAAAGATATTGATTTTAAATTAACTTTTATTTTAGAAAATACTTATTTTCCATTATTAATAATTTCCGCTCCGCATGCCGTGGAAGACATTTATAGCTTACTTTTGTACCTGTGCTACATTATTAGAGTTATAGAAGGGATCCCTACTTTTTTCTAGTTATAAATATAGCCTATGTTCATCATAGTTAATACTAACACTAAAATAATGTTTCCTTTTGGTCCAATAGTTTCAGAGCCGATTCAATACAAACAAACAATTAGATCTTTTATCTATAAACGAACCTTTTAACTCAAAACATATTTATTATTCAAAATGTAAAAGTCTGTCTGTTACGCTTTCAAGGCTATAATACTGCTGAACCGGTTTTGACGAAAATAAATACGGCTAAACAAGTCGCCTCTGTGGTCTAGCAGTTCTGCGTCGGACTTAACGTTGGACTCTTGCGGTCGCGGGTTCGATCCCCGGTCGGGCAACAAAAAAAATGTTGCCCGGGATTATGTATTTGCCTGGTAGGCGATAGGCTTTCCAGCTATCACATTGTGAGACTTAGTGCCTTTGGTTAGTCGTGGTTACCCTGGTTGTGCCTCTGTATACAGAGTGACATTTAAAGTGGCAGCCTAATTTTGAGAAGCGAGTTAGATTCGATAACTCCTGCGATCTATGAATAATAAAACAAATTATAATTTTTATCCAACGCAAAATACAAAATGCGTGGTTATACCATAAACAATTGCAGACTGATGAAGACATCATTTGTACTAGATACGACAAAGCGTGACAAGTGAAGCAATTTTGCGGACTGTTTTAAGTAAACGTTATTAAAGCAAATATTACAATTTGGCAATAATATTTTAAATGCATTACCATCTTATATTAAAATGTGGCCGGTTCTTTCAAAGTAACCCTGTATATATAAATAATATTTGTTAATGACAGCCCTATTTTAAGAGCATTTAATTTTGATTGACGAAGTGAAAAGATAAAATGGTATTTCACCATACCCATTATAAATTATTGTACCCCGAACAAAATGGCGGAAATTGAAATATTATCATGTTTCATCAAGGTCTTATTGATCTTGATATGAAGGGATTTTAATTTAAGGAATGTTCAAAATTTAATTATATTTTCTATAAATTTTAAAGAAAGAAAAAATTTCGCCCCTGACCGGATTTGAATCTGTAACCTTTCGTCTCAAGCCGACGTTTTTTTTTATTATATTTTTTTTACAAACTTATTTGACTGGTCTGGTGGTCCTCAATTAATAAGGTTCCGAGTGTGAACCCCGGGTTGGGCAACAAAGAGAAAATGTGATTTTTTTTTCAATTTATAATAATTAAATGCCCGGTTGGCGAAAGGCTTGCCACCTATCACGTTGTAAAACTTAGTGTCTTTGGGTAGTTTTGGCTGCCCTGGGAGTGCCTCTGCCTACCTCTTCGGGTTTCTTTTAAGATTTTTATAAATTAGATTAACTAGGCACTGGTTTTGGATTCTAAAACAGCTTTTTATACTAAATGGAAATTAGTATACTTATTTTGTTTCCAATAAAAAAAAATTACATTCCAGGTTGGAGGATAGCTGGTAGACTTACGCAATAGGCATTTCGGAATTATACAGTAACCCTCGATTTCCTAGAGGCTTCGCTTCGACCCACAATGTAATAAGTTTGACAGGGATCAGGTAGTCACCTGATCCCTGTCAAACTTTTTAAAGTTTTTATTAGAAAATTGGCAAAACATTAATTTTATTGTCAACACGGTAATTGAACCTGAAACCTCGCGTATTCAACTCTACCAGACCACGAAATCGGTTTTAGCTTTGGCTCTGTTAAATTTTTGAAGACCCTTCAGATTTGTAAAGGCCCTTACAGTACTTTAAAAAGCGGTTGAATGACAGTGGCTTTAGTCCTTGAATCGTAAAAGTGTATTGAAGTAGGCATTTTTTTGAGATAAGACAGTCAAGTAGATGAATGAATTTATTAATTAATACGTGAATGAAAGTATTAATGAATGAATACACTTTATTATGCACCAAAATTTAAAATAATACAGACTCTTCTACTTATAATATTTAACTAAGTTATACCTATACCTATAGTTTCAGAGCAATCTCTGTCAGACAACCTTGGGGCGAAGGAGAATAATATGTTTATAAAATAAAGAAGGGGGGATGTTGAGTCTACAGGAACTCCGAACAGGCATACAAACCTCGTTTTGGCGATAGGAATAGGCGGTGGACACATAACCATAACCATACACAAACATAATTTCTCCACAGCCATCTTACTACTGTCAGATGTCAAATGGGCAATGATCTAACCATAGAAATAGGAATACTTATGACTTAACCTATGTTTGCCTCTTATCAGAAGTAGAAAGTCTATTCTACACAGGACCTGGACTAACACGGGAAAAATGTCTCTATAATATTTTGATGAATATAAACAAATAAAACAAAATTAAAATGCATATGATTAAATTATGGTATTTAATTTGTTTTTGTCCATTTTACATAATCGATCATAGCTCCTATCGATTTACCCCATGTTGATCCGGGTCTGAATACAATACACCATCTGCTTCTCTGTCATGTAGCTCAGATGTCACGGTGATAGCGACGGTGAGCCTATGCTCGCCTTAACGAGCTGCCTGGCAGGAAGGCAGATGGTTTATTCTGCAAAGGAGCCAGGAACACGCTTGCTCGCTGACCTATCACATAAAAAATGTACAATAAAGTATGTAATAAAAAAATAATAGCTTGCAATGTAAGCATAACATTAGTAATATAAAATAAGAAGGATAAAATATTGACTTGGGTGTTGGACTTGACTGCATGAGATGCCGGGTTGGAATCCCGGGTCGACCAACATAAAGAAAATTGGATTTTTCCAATTTTCTAATGAAAAAAAATATTGGTCGGGATTGGAAATGTGCCCGGTTGGCGATAGGCTTGCCACCTATCACATTGTGGGACTTAGTGTCTTCTGCTAGTCGTGGGTGCCTTGGTTGTACCTCTGCCTACCTCTTCGGGGATATGGGCGTAAAGATACTTGTAAGATATTCAAATGATATGACTATTATTGCATGATGAGCGCATCAGAGGACATTGTGATTCTTAAATTTCTCTCGTGAAATAAAACCTTCCACTTCTGATCTTCCTTATTTTAGACATTCCTTGTCGTATGCACTACGTCTAATTTTGTCGCGGCATTATTATATAGTAGAGTATAAATGAAGAAAAAAATAAAATTTATTACTTTTTTTATTTTTTGGCACTTGCGTTAACATTTGCCATTAGTCAAGTTGAAATTTACATCAAGTTTACATTAATGTGAGTCATAAGTTGTCAAAGAAAGTCATGTCAATATCTTGAGTAAAGCGGTGGCCTTATTACTCAAGTTCATGTAATTGAGACTTAGTGGCAACGATGGAAAACATGATAAACTAATTTCTTTAGGATTATTTTATTTGTGCAATCTCTGAACAAAATTGCACAAAATGCCACCAAATTTGACTAATTTTATTCAATATGAACACGAAATTCAATTATTACGAAAAAACTACGACTATCTTTTTTCTCGATGGCACATAAAAACATAAGTTTATTACTTACTTTCTTTCTTTCTTTAGGTTTTGGCTTTAACGTTAGTATTTAGCCATTAGTCAAGTAGAAATTTGCATCAAATTTTAGATCAATTTCAATTAATTTTAATAAGTCATCAGTCATAGGTCGTCAGGAAGTCATGTCAGGCTCTTGAGTAAAGCGGTGGCCTGTTTACTCAAGCTCATGAATGATATTTGGCGGCAACGAGGAAATACACGATACGCTAATTTCTTAATGGTTATTTCATTTGTGCATTTTCACTGAACAAAATTGTACAAAATGCCACCAAAATTGATTAATTTCACTCAATATCAACACGAAATTCAATAATTAGGTATGAAAAAACTTCGAACATCTTTTCTCTCGATGGCGCCAAAACTCTATTACTTATATTGTTTAAAAGACATAGGTAGATAGTTTTATCAGTTCAGCGCAACTTCCATTTAAAAGTAAAAAAATAAGTTTGCTATGTTTTATTCGCCTAAATCACATGACACTAGTTGCCTTATGTTTGAATGCCTTTAGACTTACTTTCGAATTTTACGGGTTATACCTTTTCACCATGTTATGCAGTAACATGTGTCACTTGAAGCCAAACTTCATACAAAATTTGGGTTTGCTATATGTATCTATGGAAGTCCCGCCTCTTATTACGTAGTATTTATATACTCTTTGGTTTTATTTTCTTGCGCCAATTCAACAACCAAAACCTAAACCAATCGTGCGTCGTAGCTGATACAGACACACTTTTTTATTTAAAAATTTCATTATATTCATCATTAAATGCAACGCCTCTGCGCTAACAGAAACTAACTAGTCCGGCGTCGGAATTGACTTCTCGATCCCGGGTCGGACAAAAAAAAAGACATATTTTTTTCTAATAAAAAAACTTCGCCCGGTATTGGATATGTGCCTGATTAGCAATAGGCTTGCCACCAAGACAACATTGTGGGACTTACTAACTTCGACTAGTCGTATGTGCCCTGGTTGTGCCTCTGCTTACCTCTTCGAGGTTATGGGCGTGAAGTCAACCTGGCGTCAGCTTATACTTTCCATTTGAAAATTGTAATTTTTAGCACACTTCTCATTAACATTTTTTAATGATTACTAGTATTAAAGGTAATTTATCAAAGTAACGATTTCCATAATTAATGGTCGCTGCGTGGCTTATTAAAAGATAGCGCCATATTTCCTAGTTCCTTGAAACGAAAGCATTTTGTCACATACATAATATTGTATTAACGCCAATTTCTATCCTAGATTCCTAGGCAGAGAGTATTGAATACCAAGTGTCACCACCTTCGGAAAGTAACTGTAAGATTTGGTTGTGGAATGTTTTGAATCCACGCCTAACTTTACCGACCAACCGCGAGTTTTGGGTTTGATCCCCGAATGAGGCTATAGAATCAACTAAACACCATGTCGTCCACGCAATTGATCCACCTGTTTAAGTCATGATGACCCCCCCCCCCCCACACACATACACACACACTTAACTTATAAATATTTATATAACACCTCACTTTTTTCGTCGCTGGTTAAAAAGTGGAAACGAGCTTGCGAAGGAATGAAAAATAGCCACCGCTGTCAAAAAAATCTGCAAAAGCAAAGTTAACTGCCAATGCGATGTCGGCTTACAAAAATGTTATCAACCTTCCTTTTAAAATTTTCTGGGCTCTATGGAAAACCGTGTAAAATTTTTCAAGGGCTGATTCGATCAAGTTTTACTTGTAATCAATGGATAATTATTATAATCTTAAATTAATGTAATTTAAAACTTGATATTTTTTTGTTTACTTACTTATACATTTTTCAAAGTAAAGTTGAATATTCCGCCAAAATAAATCACAAAATTTATCAACGTACAAAATAAACGTAATTCGGCGCTGAATTTAGGTTCAAATGTTACGCTTACCCAAATATTTGAATTAATCAGACGAAAGTTGAAACGTTTAGTAAAATAAAGCAGCAAAGTGCGAGTCGAGCTAACCCATAAAGGGTTCCATGTAATTTCGATTTGTCCCAATTTTTCAACCGTGTGTGTTACTGTTTTGTTTACAGACACAGAAGATTTACCTTTTTTGTACTAATTTGCTGTATTGAAATATAAATGAATAAAAATGTCTGCAGAATTTAAAAAAAATAATAAAAACTAGTCAATTTCAAATGGTGTCACCTTTTTAATTTAATTTTTACTTATTTTATTTTGACATTTTCACTTGCGAAAAACTTATGCATTATTAAGTGTTACTCACATACTACTAGAATGTAGATAAGATTTATGAAGTCATTTTGTAACCATTTGCTTAATTAAAAAAAAAACAATCGCCAAGTGGGTACAATGAAGTAGAGTAGGTTCTTGTAGTTTTACTTCGTTTAAAATCAATCATTTAAAAAATGAACAACCCTACATTTCAATGGAAACCTACAATTATGAGTTTAAATGAGATGTTCCGTGTTTTGGTCCGGGCTCCTTTGCAGAATAAACCATCTGCCTTCATCTGCCAGGCATTTCGTAAAAGGCGAGCATAGGCTTACCGTCACTAACACCGTGACATCTAAGTAGGTGGTAAAGTCTCGCAGCGACTCGCCCGGATTGGTATCATAATGTTAGCGCTTGCCGTTAACGTGTTCCAGTTCGGAGGGTAAGATAGCCGGTAAGCTTACTTTTGCTCGAGGCCTAACATCCCAGCCTCAGGTTGGCAACGTACCATTACAACCTTTGGTGTCTCTAGGCGGCGTGAATTTCTTACCACCAGGAAATCCGTCTACTTGTTTGCCTTCCAATATCATAAAAAAAAACTGGTTATAACATCGCATACGGACAGACATGTCTAATCTATAAGGAAAGGAGGAGGATTTTTTTTCCATTTGTCTACGGAACACTAAAACAAAATGAAAAAGATAAAATCTTTGAGTTAGGCTTTACAGAAGTCGTAACAAGAATTATTCGTTGTACCCCAGAGCTCTGTAATAGGATTAACAGCATCAGAGACCTGACATCGCAGAATTACAACTACTTTGAAGAAATTTATGATTTAGATATTTAAACATTTTTTGTCAGACGCGAAACAGAGATTTTTTATACCTCTTATCATTTTCCTCTAGAGAAAAATGTCGGTGTTACAAAGAAAACTTGGTTCTACATTCAATTACACTAACAAACATTAATGTTTTTATTTATTTGCAGATTACATAAACCTCTTTGTTCACTTTGGTAGTATGAGATTGTTTTCTGTCGTGGGTTTAGGTGAAGTCTGGACCGATTGTCAGGAATGTTGGTACATGGTACATAATTACGTCCTTAGAACTGATATAGGTTTATTTTTATTTCGATTGTATCAGTAGTTAAAAGTATTGACAAATTAAACAGTTTAAACATGGACTTACCAGCTTACGTTTCTAATAACTTTGAGTTTTTAAGATTTTGATGAAAAAATGTATGAAATGTGATTTTAATAAGAAAATAACTCGTGAATCAAAAGGAATTTATTCGTGAAAAAATCTATTGAATTTAAAAAAAGTCATGAAACAAAAATTTCTTAGACTAAGTCGATTCCATCATTTAGTTTTCAAGTAATTGACGAAAAAATATATGAAATGTAATTTTATTTAATAAGAAAATAACTTGTGAATAAATCAAAAGGAATTTATTCGTGAATAAATTTATAGAATTTAAAAAAAAGTCATGAAACAAAAGTTTCTTAGACTAAGTCCATTTATCTATTTCCGATCTTATTTCTAACTAAACTTTCCAGCAAGAGTAACTATAGTACTTTTCGCGGATGACTACACTGGTATTTAAAGTTATTTCAAAAGTGAGTAAGTGTGTGAGTTTTGAAGGTTTAAAAATGTATGTACTGGTTCAATGTAAATAGTCTCTTTATAAATGAAAAAAAAATACAACTCAGTGGGAAAAAACTGGACATAATATTCACTGATAATTATCCGCATGTTGAAAAGCTTGCTTTCAGATTGAGCTCAGCAGCTTATGCTGTTAAGAAAATGAGGCAGTTAACTGATATCAAAACCGCTGGAATTGTTTATTTATTTTCACAGCATCATATCGTTTGGCATTATTCTTTTTTTTGTCTTTCAAAAGAGGTCTACACGAGCAATTTATAACTTAGGCCCAAGAGTTTCCCTCGGGGATAGTCTAAACCAGAGGTTCCCAAACTTATTTCATGTAACGCCCACTTTGAAAATCAGTTGTTTTGTAGCGCCCCCCCCTCGTTTTTTTCTTGTCAATAACCTCAATAACATATTTGTTGCGCCTAGTTTAAAAAAAGCATTTTTTTTCAAGATTTATACCGCCCCCCTCTAGGCTTCCAGCGCCCACAAGGGGGCGTTATCGCCCACTTTGGGAAAGGCTGGTCTAAACAAATAAATATTCTAACGGTGACTTGAACGGTGATTGTTTGAGAAAATTTGTGGTGTACGTTGTATAAATACGATAAATAAAGAACAATCTCGTCTCCACAGAATTAGTTATACTTTAATGGGCCAATGTGTCCGTTTTTATAATAATTTTATAATAAACTTTCTAAGCATTTTATAGACTTACAAAGTGTATTAAATTTAAGTTTTATGGTAAAAGTTATTGTAAGATTTCCGAATATAAAGAAAACAAAAATGCTTGGGATTAATTGTTCATACTAATCTCTGCATATCATACGGGGTTTCTTTCAAAGGACATGCCCAATTTTATAACAAGGCTTAAATTATAATGCATTTTAAATATTATTACCAAATTGAAATATTTACTTTTATAAACATTAGTTTAAAAAAGTCCGCGTTAATAAAGTAAAGTTAATTTCAAGGTAAAATGAAATTTAATTGATGACAACTTTTATTCTAATAAAGTAACGTCATCTATATTTTTCCAGGAAACCTATTAGTTTTCGCCTCAAATGTAGATGGCAGTAAGTTAAAAACTTTTATTATTTGCTGAAACTTATACCCCACAGCCACGCTTCATTCGACTGATTTTATGAAATACTAGTAGTCGCCCGTTTGTCGTAATTCAACCCAAATAAATTTTAATATATTGTTGATAAGAACGCGATCTTCATTTCTCAAGATCAACTACTTTGTTTCCAAACTTTTGATTACGCCACCTGTGATCTTTCATCGTTATCATCTGTATTTGTTTTATGTGTGTCAAATGCACGGTAGTGTAATGTTTTATTTATTGATTTAATGTACTTTGTAAGCATTATTATTGAAAAATGTTAGCGTTCTGCACTTCTCCTACACATAAACTATAAGTGTGCCAAATTTCATACTCCTCAGTCCTCGCAATTTTCGTAAAAAGGGGTCCAAAGTTTTGGCATCACGTATAAATATATAGAAAACTGAATATCTACTAGTTGAATCATAATAAAATATTGTAAAAAAGAACTATCAAATCACGACGTGGTATTTAATGAAATAGTTGAAGTTGGTTTCAGTAATTTTACTACGCTTATATCTTATTGAGAGGCAAGTCTTCGAAATGCGTGCTAGTGTTACAGTGGATATTAATATATTTGCTTTTTATTCCAGGTAACAAGGCGGCTGTGGGCTCAAAAAAAGGCAGAAAAATATTAGGTTAGTATAAGTTCAAATTTACAAAATCATAGGTTCCTACGTTTATCATTATGTTTAGAATATGTTTGTCAGTCAAACACGCAAAGAGCCTAAACCGTTGAATCACCTTATAGTTAAATAACTACTTACTTTGGACACTACAGCATTTTAAAACACTTTAGTCTTTGATGCCAAAAGTCGTTAAAAATTCCCTTGACGGAGCTTCTTCTTTGACATCCCACTCTACTCTATAGACTGATGAGTAAATCCAATTTCACTAATTCTTCTAAGCTACAGTATTTCCGCCTTACTAATAAAACTTACACGCCCATTGATCTGGCGTGTAACTTCATTTTTTTGGTAGCAAAAGTGAAGTTACACACCAGATCAACGGGTGTGTAATTTTTATTAGAAAGGGGGTCTAAGTATAAATCCATCAAATTTTACTTGGTGTCTCTAAAACTAAGTTACATTAACTTCTTAAACTTAAAATACTGTTACTCGTTTTTAGCACTAGACACGCAACATCATAGGAACTAGTATAGACCTTTTCGGCCTTCTAGCCAAAACCCGGTGAAGTTATAAAAACCGCGTGGTTGGCAACACATTAGTCATTTTAAAAAAGGACTTCTCGTTGTATCTGTGATATCTAAAAGTCTATAAATGTCGGATTTAGAATTAAACTGCACATTATGTGCGTGCAATAAAATGTATCTTTGTCATTAAAGAGTTCCTATTGTACCGTCGTTGATTAATGACTCGTCAGATTATTAATTAACAAAAAAAATTGTATTTTGGTTTACAATTAATCAGAAGAGCCAATAACAATAAAGATGGAGTTTCATGCAATTAAAGAGCTAATTAGTACAAAATATATTTTAAAGAAAAGTCTTGTTTGTATTTTTTACATACATACTTGTCTAAAAAAAAATTGTATCTTATCTATTTATATAAAAACTAGATGTAACCCGCGGCTTTGCTCGCGGGCCGTTAATATATCACTTACTGGTGAAAGCACATTAATAAGGACTTTTATATATAAACTTTCAACGCCTATTTCACCCCCGTAGGGTAGAATTTCCGGAAACGCTTAAACACGTACCTTATCATTTTTAATAAATAGCCCAAAAATAAAGTTTCATGGTTCTAACTTAAAAAATGATGGTCTTCCGTACAAACTTTCAACCTATATTTCATCCGCTTAGGGATAGAATTTCCAAAATTCCATCCTTCGTGGGTTTCTGCTCAGTAAAAGGACACTACTCACCAAATTTCATGACTATAACTCTAACAGTTTTCGATCAGATAATGAAGCAGTCAGTCAGATGAAATCCCATTTTTGGTAGTTATTCGTCAGAAGATAGCTTAAAAAGGAAAACTGAGAAAAATATAGGAAAATGGGAAAACGATGCTTTAATCCCTACAACTAATAAGTTGATGTCGAGCGATCAAAAATTCGCCGGGTCGGCTAGTTAGGGTTGTGTTAGGGTTGCACTTTTCTGTCACGCAAAGCAAAAATTAAGCGCGGCAAAACTGCAAAAACCGACTCCAACTATTCTCCATTACCACCAACCAACAACCAACTCCATTAGGTACCTACCATTTCGCGATTGGACATTCTTTTTTCAAATGATTCTGAAATGGTCCCACATACATTTTATTAACACCCTACTGGTAGTTTTTGAGTTATAATAGCCGTATTGTGAAAAAATTAGAATGGGATTACCTCGAAATAACGATCAATCTTTTGAATTAAGAATCGACAAAATCAATCGATTACCATGCGAGTAATCCCATAACAAACATACAAAAAAAAACATGCACTCTAATTGAAAAACTCCCAATTTTTTGGAGTCTGTTAAAATATTTCAAAGTATATCGCAGGGTTGATTTCATTCACTGAATATTTTAATTGTCATGTTGCGTAATACGAAATGTAGGTCAATCAACATCACGTCTAGACAAAAACCTGGTAAACAAATACATTCATTTCCATAAACCATTTTCACAGCGACATCATGTAGGCGTTGGGACTGATGTTGTATCTGTATTGTTATTTTGTATAATTTGCTATAGAATTAGCTTTGATAAAACTGTGTAATATTTTTTGTAAACTTTAATTTTTTTATAGTAGAAAATACTAAGTGTCATTGCGCCCATATCCCCGAAGTGGTAGACAGGGGCAAAAAAATTAGTCCATCTGCCTTCCTGCCAGGCAGCTCGTAAAAGGCGAGCATAGGCTTACCGTCACTAACACCGTGACTTTTGACTAGGTGGTAGAGTTTCGCACCAAGTCTTCTGGTTCGGAGGGGAATCTTCACGCCCATATCCCTGAAGAGGTAGGCAAAGGCACAACCAGGCACCCAGGACTAGCCGAAGACATTAAGTCCCACAATGTGATAGGTGGCAAGCCTATCGCCAACCGGGCACATGTCCAATCCCGAGCAACGTTTTTTTTATTAGTAAATTGGAAAAACCCATTTTTTTTGTTGCTACACCCGGGATTCGAACCCGGGATCTCAGGCAGTTAAGTCCAACAACTGACCGCTAGAATATAGAGACGATTAAACACAGATTAAAGTAATTGTAGGAGAGTTTTGGCGCCATCGTGAATGAAGATGGTCGTAATTTTTTCATAGTTATTGAATTTCGTTTTTATATTGAGTGAAATTAGTTAATTTAGGTGGGAATTAGATAAATTTTGTTCAGTGAAAGTGCACAAATCAAGGAATCATGAAGAAATTAGTGTATGGTGTATTTCCTCGCTGCTGCCAAATCTCAATAGACGAGCTTAAGTAACAAAGCCACCGTTTTACTCAAGACCCACACATGACTTACTTGAATTAAAATTTGATGCAACTTTCTACTTGACTAATGGCCAAATACTAACGTGAATGCCAATACCTACAGAAATAAAGAAAGTAATTGCATATTTATTATTTTCTTCCCTTAGATACTAACCAAAGAGTATTTAATAGTATACCAATACAGGCACTAACTGAGATATACCTGTCACGCTGAGTCAAGTAACACTAATCAA
>NJDC01019937.1:0-23926 GCA_002245475.1 Calephelis virginiensis | reverse complement strand
TAATCCTTTCAAGCCCTCCAAATGGAATACGTACTCGCCAGTGCCTCCACTTCTTGAACAGACCCCTAAACCGGCTAATATCCAAGTAGTGGCCTGTGTTAAAAGTTGGGCCTCTGAAGGCTCTCGTGTCTATTAAACACTTTCGGAGGTGACTATCAACCAAAATCAAATCTATCATACTCATTTGATCATTCCTTCTCCATGTATACGTATGTATGTCCTTATGCTGAAACATTGTGTTAGACACAAGAAGATTTCTTTCCACACATAAATCTACAATATGCTTACCAGCATCATTCACTCTCTTATCACCACAGGGTCCAAAAACGGTCTCGTAACCGTCCCGTCGCGTCTCCATCCAACCATTCAAGTCACCAAACATAATCACTTTTTCATTTCCTTCAACCATATCCAGAACATCCCTTACAGAATCCTAAAACTTTTCCAGGTCATGAGTCGCCGACGAGTTGACCGGAGCATAGGTTGCTACTACAAAAACTCGCGTGACTCCTAGTTTAATACGGACCCAGAGCAGTCTCGGACCAATCAAACCATACTCTCTCAGGCCCGAGGCTAAGCGAGACGATAAAATGATAGCTACCCCAGCGCTGACGTGATCGCTCTGTGGTACACCAGACCAAAGAGCCAACCTGCCACCGGGGAGATCAAAAGTATCACTACCTTTTCTCTTAGTCTCCGTTACACACAGTAAATCCAGGCATCTCTCATTCATTACATCAATCAATTCATTCATCTTCGCTTTCATTCCCCCTCTCACATTCCACGTGCCTATTTGACACTCTCCACTCCTCGATTCGCCTGCACGGGCCTGGCGTGGGTGGCGGCTCCCATCGCCGCATCTGCCTCTTTGCGTACGTGCGTGCGTGCGTGCGTGCGTGCGTGCGTGCGTGCGTGCGTGCGTGTGTGTGTGTGTGTGTGTAGAGCATTATGAAAACTGACGTGATCGAGTTAGTTTTTAACTACATTATATAGTATTGGTTTTCTTTACCCTTTACATAAAAATGTAAGGTTAATTTTTTTTTGTAAGATTTTTGGCATTTGATTACTAGATATTTTATGTACGTCAAGTGGATGCCAGACTTCTGTTTTATCGACAAATATGTCATTTTCAGACGTAAAGTTGATTTATGTACAATCAAAGATTTTAAATTACTGATATCTGGATCATTTAATCTTCAATTATAGCAAATGTTTTTTTTTTCATTTGCAAGACACTTGAACTTCTCTAAAATAGAAATTTAGTTATAATCCTCATAACTCTACTTTCTAAAACCGAAACATGAAAATGTCAAGTATTGACGTAATTTAAAACCTGGTTACGGTGTTAGTGAAAGCATCCATTATTCACCTTTTGCGAGTTTGGTACTTAAGGGGAAATAACACTTACATTCTTCTTTATAAAAAAAAATCTTTCTACATTTTATTAAGATGTGGTTTTGTTCCAATTCAAAACTGAAGCCTAGAGAAATATAATGCTCCCGCGTAATAAGATCAGCTTATTTCCGCAACTGAAGTATTTTTTGAATAAATATAATAACTTATTATAAAAGATGGGATTTATATATCATATTTTTATAAAAAACGCCGTGGTTTCGTCAATTTTCTCCGATGTAATCTTTTCACTGTATTATCTTTTTATAACACTGGAAGCAAATAAGCGGACGATGTCTTGAAACGTACGCTTCTTAAAAGATACTTAAGATGGCATTGGTGGGTTTTCATACAAAACTGGATTAAAAAATGACTAAATTGTTAAAATAAAAGAATTTCCTCGTATTTAGACGAGAGCATTGAGGCGTCTATTGTTTAAGAGTCAAACATCGTAGCATTTAATAATAAGAAACCCTTCATAAGGAACCTAGAATAATTAACCTACAACCTATCCCGAAGGCTGCAGGTCCACATATTCTACAATATTCGTTTGTTATTATATACCATTCGGTTTTTTCAAATAGGTTTAGTTTAGGTTTAGCATTTATTCAAGTTTTTTTAAATTTTATTTGATGATATTTTTTTATCCATTACTAATGATTTGTTCATAATCTTTCCAGAATGCGACAGGACAACAAAAGAATTTCCACGCCAAAAAATGTTCTTAGCACTAAACTGTTATTGCACCACAGAAAGGTTTAATTTAGGTGTGATTTAAAAATTCATTTTTTCAGGTTTAACTTACAGAAAAATAAAAAAAAACAATTAATGAAACAAAACAAAATTGATAAAAGGATTTGAACTTATGTAGTATAGGTTAAACCTGAAAACATGAATTTTTAAATCAAACCTTAACTAAACCTTTCTGTTGTACAACAGGCTAGTGCTAAGAACTTTTTTCTGTGTGGAAATTCTTCATAAGTTCAAATTCTTTTGTCAAATTTTGTGTTTTGTTTCATTAATCATTTATTTAATTTTTCTGTAAGTTAAAAAAGGTCAATATTACTCATTTCTAAAATTTATAATAAGTTATTTTTGTTTTGTTCTATTCATGATTCATTTAGTTTTTTTTGAAAGTATAAATAAATGGAACACTCTATAACATTTCCGATCCGCTAATTTACTTATATACAAATCACGGTTGCAATTAGATTGAATCCTTCGATTAATCGACAGAATTATTCAGCGCAAAAGTTCCGGACAGAACTTTATAATTTATTAACATTTAAAGTAACGTTTTAAGCGCTAACAGCAAAATCAAATAGAAATTATTTAATGGAAATTTCAAATTTACTATTAAATCACTCGCTTCAACAAAATCACTGACCATTAATATTTGATTTTCAATTGCAGCTTTGTTTGGTTTATCTGTCTGTCAATATTGTAAATTGCGCCTCTATCCAGCCAACAAACAATAACCGCAATGGGTGATCGAAGTTCCAACCGAACATTATATTATCGTGTGTAATATCATATTTTGGATAAAAGAGCATACAAATATAACGCGTACCAGAAATTAACACTGAAATGCGATATCGGTGATTAGCTGTGAAAAATAATTTAATGCAAATAAAGGAAATTTCTTTTAAAAATCCAGATTCATGTATAGTAACTTTTCAATCCAAAACGCTTACCACAAAAATGTTTCTTAATTTGAATTTAGAACCTTTTATGAAAATAAGTATTTGAGTTTTGGCGCCATTGATAGAAAAGATGGTCGAAGTGTTTTCATAATTATTGAATTATGAAAACACTTACGTTGAGTGAAATTAGTCAATTTTGGTGGCATTTTGTACAATTTTGTTCAGTGAAAGTGCACAAATGAAATAATCATGAAAGAAATAAGCGTATCGTCTATTTCATTGTTGCCGCCAAATCTCACTACATGCTTTACCCAAGACCCTTGACTTATTGACGACTTATGCTTAAATATAATTATGCAAATCCCGATTTCGGTAAATTTGATGCAAATTTCGACTTGACTAACGTAAATGCCAAAACCTAAAAAAGAAAGAAATAATCAGTACTCAAACTTTTTCCAATTTGACGTATTATTAAATATGGATAGACGTCTAAAAATGATCGTGTCACGGTTATCATGTAGTACTGCTACATAGTTCAAGGTATCTTACTAAAAAGTTTATACTTATTTCGATGGATCGATAAAAAAAGGAAGCTGTGTATCAAAAACATGTTTATTAATTATTAAAGTACACAATTCGGGAATTCATTTCTTAAAAACATTATCGAACAAATGTGGTCTACTCTTCGTTCACTTCACTAATTTAATCAAAGAGTAATTTAACTTACGATGGCTTGGCAGGTGGCTGCAGTGGTGGTTGCCATTTCTTTCAAATGCGCCAGGGAATTCGGTTTCTTAACGTAAACTTTAGTTTTAAGATAATGCCACAGGAAAAAGTCCGTCCAAAGGCATAAAATCAGAAGTGCACTCCATGGATACGTCTCCTGTCATCAGCTCCATCATCAGAAATTAGCCCGAATTAGGACTGTACTCCAGGATGATTTTTTTTTCCTTTAATTACCTCCCAGTTTAATCACCTGGTCCTTATAACCAACCAAGTCCTCGTCATCAGGAAATATAAGAATATCTAGGTAAGGTGAAGCGGATGAGTTTACTTAGCTTTAGCTTACCAGCAATCATTCCAGTTTTACATCTCCTTTCTTACAGCTACCCTCAGACCAGATCCTAAACTCGTTAGTTTTTAAGCTGTTTAGGTCTCAGATATACTTAAAAGTGAAATAAATACCCATAGTGCGTCTACTATCTTTTTCGATGCTTATGAATGAGCTGCAAAAGAGCTGATGACCTTAAACGTCTGAATAAATCTTCATAAACTATAGTTGAAAACATCTCGATCACGTCAGCTTTTAAATATAAAAAACCGCATCAAAATCCGTCCTTCCGTTGAAGAATTACCATGCTATACACAAACACAAGCTTACACACACACACACACGAACACACACACGAACACACACACACACACACACACATACACGAACACACACACACACACACACACACGCACACACACACACACACACGCACATGAACACACGCACGAACACTTTGGAATTATAGTAATTATTGTACATATTAAAAAATATCTAATATATATAAATATATAAATCTCGTGTCACAATGTTTGTCCTCAATAGACTCCTAAACCACTTAACCGATTATAATAAAATTCGCGCACCATGTGCAGTTCGATCCAACTTGAGACATAGGACAGCTTACATCTCAATTTATCGCGGGCGAAGCCGCGGGTAACAGCTAGTATACAATAAATATTGATTATTGATATGAAATATTTACAAACACGTCAAACTTATAACATCCTTCGTTTCTTTGTTTTGCGTCGGGGACTAAAAAAAGGCTACGAATGTTTCATGTAAATTTAATTTCCACTGTAAACTGAAAGTTCAAGTTATATAGAATAACTACAATATAGAATCTACGTTGTAATTATTAAACTTGCCTTTTGAATAATTATATTATTTTATTTTCTTACGAAATATTTTCGCATCCAAAATTTTGATGAAAATTAACGTTATCTTTTGACACATTTTCTTTACAAATTCATATCGTCTATAGTACAACGGACCAGTACCAAACCAGCCACAGAGGTGATAGTAACACTAATTATTATGCAAATGATAACTCTGCGAAAGCCTTATCAAATCTGTCCAATTCTATGGAAGAATTCAATGTGAGCCGAAATAAACTTGTCTGAAGTCGAGAGGTAATTGGTTAATGTTTCGAAGTGCGACCGACAAAACTTAGTCAATTCAACCTCAAGAAGAAGCAAGTTTGTGTGTTTTCCGCTAAAATCACTCTTGTATCTTCTCGAATTAAGGGCATATCGCTGACTGCTACGTAATCCTTCTTGATGTAGGCATATTCGTGTTGGTGTTCGTGGAGGTTGAAGGTTATATGTTACATCCCTATATTTTATTACTTAATGTTAGTCGATTTTTCGTCAATTCGGATTCGATTGTAAAAAACTTTTGTTATTTAAAAGAGATGATCTCAGAGTTGGTCCCATTACTACTAAGTCTAGATATGATGATCGTAGAGAAGTCATGGTGATACAAGTATCTTTACACTCATATCCCCGAAGAGGCAGGCACTGCCCACGACTAGCCGAAGACATTATGTGATAGGTGGCAAGCTTGTTGCCTACCCGGAACATGTCCAATCCCGAGCAACGTTACTTTTATTAGAAAACTGAAAAACTAGAAAATGTGTGATTTTCTAGTTTTTTAGTTTCCAGACCCAGGAACCCGGGACCTTGAGAATTCAAGTCTATTGCTGCGCCGCTAGACCACAGAGGTGATTAAACAGACGAGGTAGATAATAATAAGTTGGACTTAGCTGACATAATAAAGAAATCAAAGTCGCTTTTTTGCAATGCACTAAAACTATGTACAATTAAATGTTCCTTTTTTCTAAATCACATTTTTCTTTTCAAAAAAAATATTAATCATTATTTTTTGGATTATCGGTTAAAGTTTATCCGATTTGGTGAGGCGTCAATTACACCTTAAGATGAAGTAAGTTTGTTTGTTTTCCGCTAAAATTACTCTTTTATCTCCTCGAATCAAGGACATGTCACTGACTGCTACGTTTTCTGCTATTTGGTGTAGGCATATTAAATTTTAACTTTAACCCGTGACTTTGTACACTTTGAAATGACAGTTCGTTTTCCGCAATTAAAAGAACCCTAAACATTGGCCTGGACCCACGCATTTTTTCCGTTAGTTTTTGCTTGAAAATTGAATAGACAAATAGACAAAAATATTATCAAGCAGGGGCGTTGTGCTAAGAACATCATCTATGTATTGGAATCCTTGACTAACTATAGGCATATAATTGAGTTAGGTACTTTAGAATTATAGAAATTAATGTTCCAAGATATTTTTTAAATATTTATTAATTAAGTGGAGATGAACACTTTTGAAATTTAACAACACAATGTTACAGAATGATATACATAGTAGTAGTTTTTTGTTTAATCAGCTTAAATGGTAGCAAAGGTCAGATGGCTATCCATTAGTCTAAAATAATTACATGTCACGCTTTAATAATGATAACCAAGGAATTAGGTAAATAGGACAAATAACAAGAATTGTGGCAAACACACTGAGGGCAATTCGTTCAGAAATTTAAATGATTTAACTTTAGCATCTATCCCGTTTTTATGATTATTTTGTTACATTTTTAAAATTAAAAAAAAATACATACTTCAGACAGCAAACATACAATACAACAACTCTTTATTGTGCACCAAATACAGAGAAATTACGAATACAACAAGAAAAACTGATACTGTAAGTATCTTTACGTATCGTAAAGGCAGCTTAATCAACAGCGATCTCTTCCAGGCAACTCTAGAGTATGGAACAAGATATAAGGGTGGAAGTTAAGGATAAAGCGGAAATCCTTAAAAGTAACTAAAACATTCTCGTAATAGGTATATCCTTAGTAGTTCAACTTCAACAACATCATTAGTGGGAAGTAGCCGTTTATATTCTGGGAGAGATAAAAGATTAAAGTGTTTTTAGTTTTCTCAATTATCGATGTTCCATAATTATTTTAATTGAGTTATTTCAATCTCAATTGAAAAGTATTACAAATTGACAACTGAGGAAGAATACTTCCAATCTAATAAGTTTCTGTCCTAGATCATATTCCATCATTTTAGCATTATTGTTGGTATTGTTAATTACATCCTTGTCAGTATTTAATCACGAAAAAACTTCTAGGGTTTTTAATATTGAACGGGAACATGAACTTGAAAATGCAAGAGACAATAATGCAATAGATAGAATGCACGCTTCTTACAATCTACCTGATAGAAAGGCAGACGGTATATTCTACACAGGAGACCAAATCAAAATAGGAAAATCCCACAAATTTTATTTCATTTTATTAAACCAGTTAACAATGGAATTATTTTAAGCGAAATAGCTCCGTTAAGGAGAAATCCTATTATGATTCGTCGTTGCTTATAACCGCGTTGAAACGCTAACAGCTACTTTCCTACATTTATCATGTAAAGAGGATTAGCCACTCAAAAACGGATGCTGGCTTAAGGGTTGTCGTCTCATTTTTTATGCAGATTGACTTTGCAAAGTTTTCACAGCAGTGGCTCTGATTCTTAACTGACTTGTTCCTGTTACGCATAAATTACATCTTAATTGTTCAGATTTTCAAGTTTTACTTTTTAACTTCGAGTTTTAATTTTTGCCACTTCATTAGTTAATTTTATCAGTAATTAAAAATTGACTCTAATCTGGGTATGAGTTCATTTATGTATATACATTATAAAACTGAATCTCTGTCATCGCGTGAACGAATGGATCTGGAATGGATTTTTTTGTTGTTTTGATAATTACTAACAGAAGAAGGTTCTTAGGAAAGAAACAACAATATTCATAGACATATAAGACATAAGACGGATCAACATCTATCTGGTCATCTATTTATTTATTTAAAATTCATGCACTATAGTGTACCAAGGTGGACTTAATGCTACATGGCATTGTCTATCAGTCAACCTAACTTTATTTGAATATAATATAGTATATTATAAAACTATGTATAGCATATTAAACTATATACAGCATATTATAAAACTATGTATGTTGAATTTTGTTGTTGTTTTGATAATTACTAACAGAAGAAGGTTCTTAGGAAAGAAACAACAATATTCATAGACATATAAGACATAAGACGGATCAACATCTATCTGGTGATCTATTTATTTATTTAAAATTCATGCACTATAGTGTACAAAGGTGGACTTAATGCTACATGGCATTGTCTATCAGTCAACCTAACTTTATTTGAATATAATATAGTATGTTATAAAACTATGTATAGCATATTAAACTATATACAGCATTTTATAAAACTATGTATGTTGAATTTTCTTGTATGTGTGTATTATTATAAAAAAATGTTGGGAAAGATTACTGAAATGTTCTTGAGCGCAAAATATTGATTTTTATAATTTATTAAACATGAACCAGCTTACTACATCAATATTTAAACGCTCGTTAAACACGTTTTTACTTAACAGTGTCCAAAATGAGTTCTCAACCAATAACCTGCTGACACGTCATCCACGTGCACATGCTGCTCATCTCATCCTAGTGTTAAGGGTGACTCACCCCAACGTTTTTGCTAAAATCACATTAAAAAAATAGCAGAATGACGTCTGTCAGGTCAGCTAGTTATGCTATAAAATATTTTAAGAGCCTTGCTACTTAAAGATTTATATTTATCACTACCATGTTAACCTATTCCTATATATAAATGAGAATGTTTGTATGTATGTTTGTTACTCTTTCAAGCAAAAACTATTGAACGTTTTTTCATGAAATTTAGCACACATGTAGAGGGTACCTTGGATTACCACATACGATAGTTTTAATCCCGTTAAATGTTCCCGTGGGACCATTAACCACGCGGCCTAGGCCACGGCCAATAGCTAGTTTTATTATAATTACTAAAGTAAACAGATAGACTGTTCTAAATCTTCAAAACAGTAGATGCCAACTTGATGTCTGAAAGTATTAAACAAAATGAGGTTTACTGGATTATCTATCCTTCAAATGGAAAAAGTAACCGACTATAGGGCTAAATGGTCATCCCTATCCCAAAAAAGGATAAGTAAGTAAGTATCATCATGCTCGTATTCCCGAAGATACACTTTCTCCGTGTTGGTCCCGGCTTCTTTGCCCAGGAGACAACCTGCATTCCTACCAAGCAGCTTGTACACCGTGACACTTCAGGAAATCCGTTTGCTTGTTTGTCTTGCAATATCATAAAAAAAGATACAGACAGAGCTACAATCAGGATATCCACGATTAGCTGAACTACTTTGTTATACAATGTATTAGGTTTAAAGCCTATACTCAACCGTACATTTATCCTAACACGTCAACGTAGTTTTAATACAATTAAACAAATACACTTTTATAGTTGTCTGAACGCCGGGACTCGAACCCTATAACTCACGTATTCAATGCCTATTCCAGACCAATAGACCACAGACGCGATGAAAAAGATAGCTACAAATTAATGGTAGTCACTAGTCCCTTACATAATATTTTTATTATTAATACCGTTTGTTTATTAATACCGTTTAAATTATTCATGACTCTAGCCAGCACTTTTTTTTTATTATTCATAAGTCGTCCAATTTTAATTACGCAGTTCCACAGATAACACGAACATTATCTCAAAATATGTATGACGTTTATGATTGGATTTCATATCGGGGTCTACGCTATGCATATTGCGGGACAATAAATCAAAAGCTGCTGGAATACCTGTCAAACAAGACGTTAGATAGGAAAAAATGAAATGTCAGATTTTTAAAGGAAATTTGACATTTTAGCTTTTTTGTTTTAGGGGGTTTGAAAGGCAAAGGCGAAATAGACATCTATTTGACACCAGACAATGCGTTAAGCTAACTTAAATAATATAATTCGACTTAAAATTAAAGTTTAATTAAATGTAAAGTTAGGTTTGTGAAATAACATTGAAATTGTGCAAAACAGAATTATATTAAAATAATAATGTGTGTCACATAGAAACACAAGGATATAATATACGCATATTGTAAGTTATCTTAGCTTTTTATAAATAAAACTCCTAAACTACTTAACCGATTTCAATTAAATTTGCACACCGTGTGCAGTTTGATCCAACTTGAAAGATAGGGTAGCTTTTATCTCAATTTACGCTCGAAATTACTTATTTAAAAGTATCTTCACGGCCATATCCCCGCAGAGGTAGGCAGAGGTACAACCAAGGCACCCACGACTAGCCGAAGACACTAAGTCCCACAATGTGATAGGTGGCAAGCCTATCGCCAACCGGGCACATTTCCAATCCCGACCAACATTTTTTTTAATTAGAAAATCGGAAAAATCCAATTTTCTTTTTGTTGGCCGACCCGGGATTCGAACCCGGGACCTCATGCAGTCAAGTCCAACACCCGGACCGCTAGACCACGAGGCGATAAAATTAATTAATTAATTATTTATTAATTAAAAAAACATATTAATTTTGTTATTAAATCACCTAGTGATAGTGGTTATTAATTGTATGTAGTTGTTTCATTCTGATGCATAAATACTAACTAACTCCTTTAAAGTTTCATTTAGTGGTTTTTGGGTGAAATAGTAACAAACATCCATCCGTTCCTACATGCTATCGCATTTATAATATTAGTAAGATGTTTTAAGTTTTGATTTATTATTGCGATATTTTTTGCACACGATAATGGTATTTTGAAATAACTTTTAAATATATTTCACAATATATATTCAGTTTATCTAAAACTCGCATTTTCAACAAAGAAATAAAAGTAAGTAAGTATCTACACGCTTATATCCCCGAAGAGGTAGGCAAAGGCGCAACCAAGGCACGAACGACTAGCTGAAGACACTAAGTCCCACAATGTGATAGGTGGCAAACCTTTCGCCAACCGGGCACATGTCCAATCACGAGCAATGTTTTTTTTTATTAGAAAATTGGAAACACTCGATTTTTCTTTTTGTTGTCCGACCCGGGATTCGAAGCCGGAACCTCATACAGTCAAGTCCAACAAATGAACCTAGACCTAGACCACAGAGGCGCTAAACAAAGAAATAATTTAATTTCTTTTTCTTTTCCATTTCTCGGAGGTTTTGTAAAAATATATTTTTTTCGTCAATGTAAGCAGTGAACACCCTAAATAAAAGAATTAAAAAATATATGAATATAATAAATACATTTCCTCGGTTTTTGTAAATACTTCATTAGGTACATTGAGAAAACAAAAAGTACACTCACACACACACACATACATACATACATATATACATACATATATACATACATATATACATACATATATTATGATGGGTATTGGAAGGCAGACAAGCAAACCGATTATCTGAGGTAAAAAATTCCCGCCATCCAGAGACACGAAAGCTGGTAAAGGTGACCTATCCAAGGCTGGGATGGTGGGCCTCGAGTAAAAGTAAGTTTACTGCCTACCTTATCTTCCGATCCAGAATACTACAAAAGCAAGCACTGACGTCATTGCGGCAGGAATAGGTAAGGCGCTGGTACCAATCCGGGTAAGTCGCTGCGAGACTCTAGCATCTAGTCAGATGTCACGCTAGACAGATGCGACTATAAGTCTATGTTTGCTTTTTACAAGCTGCCTGGCAGGAAAGTAGGTGGTCTATTCTGCAAAGGATCCCGGACCGACAGGGAGATAATATAAGTAAACTAAAACTTTGTATTATAATTTGAAAAAATGGTTGTGATTACAGTACTCTTAGATTAAAGTTGTTCCTAGAAAGAACAGAAAATTCCTAGAGAAAACAGCAAATTTCGGGTAAGTAATTTCTAAGTTTAACAAAAGTTTGATGTAAACAAATTCTAATGAAACGTAATCTTCAAATTACATCTATTATAAACAAGGACTCAAAGGATTCATCTTTCGGAAAGCGTTTAATTATAAAATGAAAAGACTTCAAAGGATTTGTCTATTTCGTTCAGGGTGAAGTGATTAAATTTAAACTTACGATCTTATTTCTAGAGAGAGGTATGCAGAAAGATCTCTTTAAGTATTTTCACGCCGAAGTAGGCAGAGGTACAACCATGGCACCCTCACTTAGCCGAAGACACTAAGTCCCACAATGTGATGAGGGCAAGCTTATCGCCAACCGGGCACATATCCAATCCCGAACAACATTTATTTGAACGAAGTTTTGGAACGAAGTTCCTTATTGCGCGTTGTGAAAGGGGGCTAGACGGAAAAAATTCTTACGAAAATGTTGTCACGACACTTTTTGTTCTGTGGTCTAGCAGTTGAGTAGTTGGACTTGACTGCGTGAGGTCCCGGGTTCAAATCCCGGGTCGGAAATTTTTTTTTTTATTTTTCATTATCAATTTTTTTTATTATCATGTTCATTTTTTTATTTTTTATTTTTAATTTTATTATTTTTTTATATTTTTATTTTCTTTTTTTTATTTCATGTTTCTCTGTCTGTCTCTCCGGGTGTCCCTTGACACCTCTCAACTTTTTTTTTATTAGAAAATTAGAAAAATCACATTTTCTTTTTGTTGTTCAACCCGGTAATTGAACCTGGGACCTAATGCAGTCAAGTCCAACACCTAGACCGCTAGACCACAGCGGCGACAAAACTTTTAGACTTTCAAAATAATGAAATAGAAGTAATTTAAGGCCCCATATTTAGTCAGCCAGAAGAGCCAATCAGCGCACTCCCCCGTTCCATGATTACTATGCAATATTGCGCTCTAAAGTAAATGTTTTAAGCGCCAAATAACTATTTTTGACACTATAAAAGTAATTTGAAAAAAAATATTAAAACTGAAACAATTATCTTTTAGGTATAATACTTATCTATGTTTATGTTAAATCTGGTGTCGATATTTTCATAATTGAAGTAGACAGATGGGGTTTGCTTTCAAAAAAGGGTTAACTTTTTGATTTTTTTCTATCGAGCAAAGTGAAATGAATCGTGTTTTGGAAACACTAGTCATATAAAGCATATTAATGTTAATCTTGTGTATTTTTGTAGCCAAGACCCATAATTGCTTTATATGAAAAAAAACAGCATATTGCTGACTTATTTTAGCATACATGGCTCCTTAAGTTTTTAACCGCCTCCAAAAATGAGAAGGATATTAATTCTGCTGCGTGTTTGTTAGCCTATTACTCTGCCAACAAAGAATAGCTTTTAATTAATTTTAGTTAGATCGTGAGTTTGAGGTGGCCACATACACATTTTATCAACATCCATTTAAATTAACTTCATTTGTAATAAGGTAGATCATGATTTTCATGTGGTCCCAAATACATGTTATGTGTAATGTGTGTAATATAGACTATAAATAGGAATCATTCAAAACAGTTTTAGCCCAAGCATTTTATTTTTTAGGGTGAACCCAGAAAATGCAGTAAATAAATAAAAAAACTCGTGAATCATGTTTCCTTCCTTACAATAAAAATATTACACAAACGATTCATTTTCTCCGGTCCTTGTCAATATTGTCTCCAAACAGTATATTATTTGCTTTTGTTTCACAGACAAGAAACGGAAATCCCTGATCAAAGTTGCCATTACGGAAAATTTATTACCTACACGGATGATATAGTTTACACACAAGCTTTACCGTGATAGCGCTGACATATTAACCGAGATACAGAGATATAAATTTAAGTATAAAATTGTTTGGCCAATATATTTTGTACTAGCGGTATGACCGTGACTTCGTTAGCGTAGAACGGTAAAGATTTTCATACAAACTTTTCCCCTATGTCTATGTTATAATAAAGTTTGTTTGGTTTACTTGTTGTTTGTTTATTTCCCGAGCATAGTAAAGACATAGCATTTAATTAATTTAAAAATGTATTAAAATTAAGTTGTATGGTAAGTGTTATTATAAGATTTCAGAAAATTTAAAAGACAGAAATGCTTTTAAAATTAATTGTAAATGTAATAAACTTTTGTAAATTATATTTATAAGAAAAAAGACAAGCCCGCTGAGTTTCTTTTGCCGGATCTTATCTTGGATGCGTTTCGATCCGGTGGTAGTTTTTAGAATTATATAGAAGCGTTACAAGAATCTTTGTATAGATCTAAGAATTTAAATTTATTTTGAATTTGGATCCGGATGTTTGCCGATAAAGTGCTTGCCGTTGACGTGTTCCGGTTCAGAGGGTAATGTAGCCAGTAAACTTACTTTTGCTTTAGGCCTAAGATCCCGTCCTCAGGTTGGCAACGCGCCATTACCAACTTTGGTGTCTCTAGGTGGAGTAAATTTCTTGCCATCAGGAAATCCGTTTGCTTGTTTGCCTTCCATTATCATGAAAAAAAAACAAATGACATAAAAATCGTTTCAGCAGTTTAGTGAAAGACCAAAAGACAAGCAGACAGACTTTTTACAGTATTAGTATAATTCAAAGTCCATGTCAATATAGGTGGTTGCTTTGATCAGGGATGCCTTGATGACTCCAAATTAAGAAGACGTTTTTCTTCTGCAAGACTGTCCAAAAGCAAGTATGCAACTATGATGCAAGTGTTGCAAAAATTTGTCTTGGCAATATTTTACATAAAAATGCTTTTGATGAGATAAGGTAAAGGCAATTTTTACAATTATTTAGATGTTAGCCGACATTTACATTAACATATACTAACAGTTTGTGTTTATTTAAGCAGTGTTTTTTTCCATTTTCCTGCTACTATCCAGGCTTTTCTTTTCATAAAAACCTTTCCCCAACGTTAACTAACACAACAAAATAAACATTAACTTAAATAGTGTAATTAGTAGGTATAGCTATAATTATGTAGAAGAATTGAAATAACTATAATATTTGACATATACATTTACCAGCGTTTTGACGGTTCTTTTTATGTCGTTGAAGTTCTTTTATAATTTATTGATAAAATAGCACCGTAATGGTATTGGAACTTAGAATACAATATAAAAATAAATGGATGGAATCTTTATTTCGATGTTGGGCATAATATAAATAAAATTAGTACAAAATAAACAAAACCTTTTCATTACCTAAAAAATAAAAAAAAGATAAGAAAAATAGTTTCAGGTACCTACTAATTGATAGTTAATACTTTTGCTTTTTTAGAAATCCTACCTAAATTTAAAGTCTGGTCGTATAACTAACTTTGTAGTGACAATGAATTGATGAGTGTAGTCTTTCGGCCAAAAACTACTTAAGACTAGAAATTTACATACATACATACTTATCTTCACGTCAAGTCACTTATCGGGTAGGCAGAGATTATCGAGTTCAAAAGAAATCTATAAAATGAAGGTCACATTAAAGAAGTCGCGAAAGGCGCGCACTAGCCTTAAACTAACCAGATAAACACGTGTTATCTTGTGTTATAATAGCATGTAAAAAGTAAAACCTACGAGGTTAAGTCAGATGTAACTTTGTATCAGATTCTATTTGGTATGCAAACAAAATTAACAGTTCAAAAGAGACTCATTTACCGACGGGTCACCATGACCCCACGTCTCATTTTTTATGTAGATTGTGCGAAGTAAAGTTTCACAATATCAGTCTTGGTACCAACGGGCACTGGCGTACTCCTTTGGGACCTTCTATATTAAATTTCAAGGCATTCCTCCCTTTTTACATTCAAAATGTTTAGAAGAGAATTTTATAAAACAAAATGGAAGTTGTTGGGAAAATATTTTGGTAAGAAATAAAATAATTTTGCTAACAAAACTAAAGTAATATTTCGTTCTAAAATACATCTACAATAATTACAACTTAAATTTGCAATCGTATTTTTCACAAGAAGACGACAACATTCATGGTATGTTAATAAGTAATAAATTTAAAAACAAAACAAAAAAACCCTATTTCAAAATATCCGCTAGTGAACATATTGATATATTACAAATGTTTTAAAATGGTATATTCTAATTAATTATGTTATTTATACTAATATCCATTATATTATGGTAAAAAAAACTTCAGCTGTTTCAATTTGCAGGTACAATTTTAAAAATGTATGCAGCCACCTTAGCAATAAATTAATATATTTTATTTAATCTTAAAACAGCTTAAAGTATACATCTAAGTACCAAGTTTTAACCCATAAATGGTTAAAACCTAACTACATGGTTTTATTTGAAAAATTATTTATTTATTTATTATGTGAGATACAAATGAATATGTGAATAAGAAAAAAACGAGAAAAAAAATGTTTTTAAGGAATCTGAGGGAATGTTCCCAAAATGGCATCGTGTCCAATTAAGAGTGATAATTTTCAAAACATGGATTTTCAATACACAGTGTTTTCTTGCATTTTTTGCAGCCCCAATGGCTTCTAATATGGAAAATTACAGAATGTACTAGTTTCGGAAGCTTTTCAGGTACATGATCGGCGCCATCAAGTTGCAGACCCTCCATGTTGGATGATGAAGGTTAAGTAGATTTATATCATAGGGGTGATTGTTTTAGATATTATCTGGCTATACTTCCTCGAAACAGTAGCTGATCCATGGGTTCTTTCTTAGTCTGAACATTTGATCGCCAAGCATTTGCTATAGCCACATCAATCATGTAGGCTTTACCATTTTTTACCTTAAACGCCGTCTCTATAAAGTAAAATGGATTGATCCATTTCATCGACTCCATCCATGTCCTTGTTATAATTTTGGAATACCTTTGAGATCGTTATGTCAGCCTTCTGCTTCTTTTCTGCAGACCATCTCCTTACAATGCCCATCGGATCATAAGTATTATAGCTTGTTGCCTTGGTGCAAATGCTATTATCTTTCCAGCGAAACAGTAACTTTTTTTTTTACCGGATCTATAATCGAACTCTCCTCTTGCTTTTCTCTTCATATCGTTAGCGTTTTTCAATTGGCAGTTTTAGTACGATTCTCGAAAATGATTCCTGCAGCATGATAACCCAATTGACGCAAAGCGTTCAGCAGATCATAACTTGTGAAAAAGTTATCGAAAAATTAATTTGTAACTTGTGATAAAGTTTACTACTTTGTGACTTTCGGGATCTGTTGTCAATTTATTTAGCATCATTTAAACAACTCTAGTTCCTAAAGGCTCCCTACTAGAATGTGTAAATTTAAAACAGTAAATATCGAAGCTGTAACAATATCCTGAGCTGGCTGCAACTCAAACTTTATACATAATTTATTAGAGGCAAAGGGTTTGCCTCTAATAAATTGTTTTGCTGAATGATGACCAATGTAACACTTCAACATGGATTCATCTATGGATATATTTTCGTGAGAAACATTTCATTGGTTGAATTCATAAGGATATCTGCAAATTTTTTTACCTAAATTATTTCATTTATCGTGTTTGGAACAACGATAAACTACGTACAAATGTGGCCGCTGTACCCAAATTGGCACAGTAAACTTTCGGATATAACAAAAGCTTATATTCTTATTAGATGTAACTGCAAAATGCTGTATATCATTTATTATATACTAACTTCAAGTACGGTAAAGTAAAGTGACGTTTATTAATTTTATTCATTGTAATAATTTATATTCACTGTACTTACCTACCTTCGCGTGGGTCCCGATAAGAAATTTCAACAAATAATTATGAAAACGCCACTTATTATAACAAAATGTTTTGAGTGTACATGTATTCACTGCACTTTTAACTGCTTACAACTGTCATCGTTTTTAAACTAGTGTCAAAACGTTTAATTTCTACCCTCAATTATTAAGTGTTCCCAAATTGGCAAGGCAACCAAGAATTGGTCTGTTTAGCATTGAAATTAAATGACTGTGGCATACGGACAGATAACCTAACAAGCATGTAAAATGTATGTTATGGGTACCAGGTTTTGCCATTCGGCTACGAAACTCTAGTTAAATCTAATTGTTTAAAGGAGTCAGCTAAAATTATTTTCTTTGCACAGACAAATAAATGTTACCACCCATAAGAATTAATTGTGTGCCTTCTACGAGTTGGAAACACATTTTGTTATAATTTTCATAAAAAAACTTTCAGAATTTTCAAAGTAGAAAAAATTTAAACTGAGATAAGATTTGAGTCTGTACCTTTATGTCTCTCGCTGACGAATGTTTCAACAAGAAATACCGAGGATTCAAACCATTTAATGATTTTTTTTATTTCAAGCACGACGCAAGTGCTAAAATTTAAAATAGTGACAATTCTAATGATTACTAACTATAGTTATTTTTGGGTGTATGCTATCTTTTTCCAATGAAACACATGACCGGACATGTCAACTTGTAACGTTTTTAATCAACGTTACTAAGAATAGCTTAAAAGTCGATAGAAATGTCGTGTACAAACTAATATGACAGCATTAAACATATTTTGTCTCTTTCTAATACAATAGTTGAGAAAAGAATAGCGATAATATAAAATCTCAACAAAATTACCACTAATGTAAATATTTTAAATCAATAAAATAATAGAAAATTGTTGAATGAAACATAAACTACATTAAGGATAATATCATTTAATAAAATGTACGATCGTCATCTAATGTAATGAATAATGATCATACGAGGGATATTTATTGCTAGCTGAGATAAATATCTATGGGAAATTCCAGCTTTCCAATAGAAAGCTTTTAACACACGGTGGCCTCTATCATTTATCATAACATGTATAAATATTTTAAACTTAATACTTTATTTCACAAATATTTCTCTTATTTGGGATATAAGATAACAATAAGCATGTGACTCTCCTGATAGTAAGAGACACTAAAGATGTTATGTGCGTTGTTGTCCTATGATATTTTAGCCTGGCTTATAAATAAATATCCCTGGACAATTTTTTACACAAATTGAACCTAATCCCAAAGTAGGCAAATTAAATGCTTGGGTTATGGGTTTTAGTCAACGATACTAATACATATAATTACTTATAAATATAGATATCAGTATCTTCACGCCCATATCCCCGGATTTAATAAACACTCAGACCCGAAATGCAGACATTTAAATGTACATCACACAAATGTGATGTCGGGAATCGAACCCGAGCCTCGCGGCTGATCGGTGTAGTAAGGAGTGTACGCTAGACACTCGACCAATGAGGCGGTCAAGTATATCCACTTTCCTACCCTCCGGACCATAACACGACAATTCTGAAACCTGTCATTATGGTATCAGTAATGGGTTAAGGCTATGGATCTCTTCCCGAGCAAGTTGCCGTGTAACACTCTAGTCTTGTATGTAATGACCCATTTAGCCTGTATTCTCCTCATACTTGCTGACAAGCATGTACGGGGAGAACACAGCAGAAGCGTGCATGTACTAATTTTTTTCTGACTTTGAAGTGAAAACTTCTTTAGTGGCGTTGCGCACTTTTTTTTTGGAATGGGTAAAAACTTCTAAGCTCGCTTTAGGACACGTGTCTTGAAATTTCGTAAAACGAAAATTCGTAAGACGGAGCAGGGCGCTTGTGCGAAAAAAGCGAAAATTCGTGTTGTCATGTTTGTGTACGATAACGCAGTAAATTTATATTGTATTCTACCACATAAATGACAGTACTTTCAGACTGATAAGCCTGCACTCCCGGAGGGCAACCTGTTTTTTTTTATGAAATACGGTTTTTACTACCATTGTTTTATTTAAATTTATTGCGTAGTTGTATAAGATCAGTCAAGAAAGACTTGTAGCGGCAACACTTCCACGTCCTCTACCGTTGATTGCTTAAAGATAATTGAACGCACCAACGAGTGTATTAGCATGAAGGTCGTTTACTATCGGTAACGCATGGTATGGCCCGAAACACAAGACGTAGCACGGCCGAGATACGAGGCGAGAGTGTAATAGTAGAAGATCCGAACCTAGGTCGACCTATACCTAACTAATAATAGAATGAAACATATTTTATAATAAATTAAGTAAATCAGAAAAAATGGGTTGCCTACAAAAATCCTAGACGGAAAATTTCTTATTATTTAAAAAAAATGTTTCGTGATTTCAATTTTTTTGCAGGCAATTCTATATCAACGTATTTTGCATTAAAACTGCACATATTATCGTAAAGGCTTTTTCTATTATTCAATCCAGTTGTTTATGTCCAATACATTTATGTTTATAACTGGCAACCCTGATAAATAACAGGCAACCCAACTTCTGCACTATTTATACCTTTAATCATTTAAGTTGGGATAAAATACAATTTCACTGATTGTTGCCCTACAACTGCAGCTCATTAATAGTATTTTATTTTTGTTTCTGTGTTGGCCCGGACTTCTTTAAGGAATACATCATCTACCTTGCAGCTATGCAGCTTGTAAAAGGCGAGCACAGTCTTACTTGCACTAATGATATCTGACTAGATAGTTGCGTTTCGAAACGACTCGATTTTGGTATCGACGCCTTACCTATTCATGCCGCTATACCGTCAGTGCTTACCGTTGACGTGTTCCGGTTCGGCGGATAAGGTAGGTGATAAACTTACTTTTGCTCAAGGCAACGGTGCATTGGTTGGCAATGCACCGTTACCAGTTATATTCGTGTCCCTGGACTGCGTGAATTTCTTACTATCAGGAAATCTGTCAGCTTGTTTACCTTCCAATATCACAAAAAAACAAAAAAAACGATGGGTTGCACTTCGGGAGTGCCGGCAGAAGTGAAAACTTGAAAATTAACGTTGTGCATTTTTGAATATTTTGGAATAGTTCGGGAATAATTTTGCACGAATTGCTTTAATTATCAGTAAAAAAGTACTATAATTTATGTGGTAGAATACACTTTTCATTTATTGCGCTATCGTACACAAACATGACAACTCGAATATTCGCGCAAGCACCCTGCGCCGCCTTACCAATTTTCGATCTGACGATCTGATGCGAGTTTAGAAGTGCGCAAAAAAAGTCCAAAAAAAGTGTGCAATGCCGCTAAAGAAGTTTTCACGTCCAAAATATTTTGTAACATAACATTTTGTTTACTTATGAACAAATACAAAAAAATATTACGTCAGAGGGATTTTGCATTTCCATCTTATTGTAACTCCATCCTCATTTCGATGCAAATATTTTATAGTTCAAACTTAGTGAGTTCCGCGTTCTTTCTTCGCTTCTAATTTGCTTTCGCAATGTATTTCTCATTCTTTTCTTTGAACTCCAATTCCTCATTATGGAAATCTATCTGATTGATACTCAGAGAAGATAGTATGTAATATATTTGTTCGATAGGGCTGAAACATTAGCTGCAATTAGTTTAAGATTAATATTGTGTAAGAACTACGAGTAAAAACTTTTAGATCTGGTGATGCTGTTTCTTGGTCCAATTAAAACTTGGTTTGGGCGTCATAATAGAATCCCAGGGAAATCAAGTTAAATAACTATTTCATTTACTTATTTTTTACGTTTTTCGATGAAATAATATTAAAAATGAAGTTGATTTTTTTGCCGTTTATTTAACTATTTTTTTATCTTATTTAGTCATTAAATTATCGTTAGTGCAGTCAATCAAAACTAAGTGTGCGTTTCATTTAGCTAATACTGCCACCAAAGTACTAGGGCTCGGCATTGTCTTATTCAGTCCAGTAGGTAACGTGGTATCATATGGATCAATACCATCTTTAGTATCTATAGGTGGCATTTGTATTTTGCCATTAAAAAAGTCGTTAGCTCTTTCCATACAAAAAAAACTAACGCTAAGGACTTTGACTTCAGTTTTTTGATAACAGTGGTTCAATCCTAATTGTTTAGTTGCTACTATTAAAAATGTGGACCTCGCTACCTTAATCAGTGTATCTTCGAAACATGGCATGGAATTTTTTAAAGGGTTGTTTTTAAGAATTGGCAACACAATAGTAACTCACCTTATTTGCTTAGTTACTGAACCACCTGGCATAGTGGCATCTTCTTTACCAGTTCATCATCATGAAAAAATCAGTCACGTCAGACATATGGTACCTAAACCTATTAATAATATATATGCAAAAGTTTGTCAGTATGTATGTATGGATATTTGTTACTCTTTCACGCTCAAATGGCTAAACGGATTTGTGTGAAATTTAGAACACAGGTAGATTGTGACTTGGATTAACATATGTGCTATTTTTAATCTTAATGGCGCAACTAGTTCTTTTGAAAACGTGGGCGAAGCCGTGGGCAACAGCTAGTCTGTAATATAAAAATGAATCGCTGAATGTTGCTAAGCGCATAGCTTCCGAATGACTGGAATGATTTGGCTAATCTCTTTTTTTGTTAGTAATTGTCAGGAGAAGGCTTTTACAAAGAGAATCTGGGAAAAATTCAGGGTTTGTAAAAGATAATAAATAATAATCCTTTGTTTTTTTTCCATACAAACTAAACGGGTGGAACGAAGTTCGCCGGGACAGCTAGTACTAAATAAAGCTAAGTTACTAAAACTAGATATATCATCATATTATAACATTTTGATTCCAATCAAAACTACTTAAAGTTCCAAACTCTCTGACTCGCATGATCTTCTGATTAGCTGAAATCAAGTCTCAACAAAGTTTCACCTTGTCCTTTGGGCCTTAAGACCCTTAAAGCTTTTGGGTCATTGCGAATATAGCTTGTAAGTTCGGGAAGTAATTTTTCTTGATTAAGTTTGGAAGTTGCGTTTATTGGATATCTTGGTGTGGAGGAAAATACTAAAATAATTACTTTTGTATCGATAGCATAATATTTATTTAGAAAGAGAACTTACTTTCTTTACTCTTAAAACAAAACTGTAGAAGTGTGAATTATGTACGATGTAGTTACGTAAAAAAGGGGCAGCAGCAAAAGTTGTCAGCATTTTTAGATTTTTGTATGCCTGTCTGTTTATCTGTATCATGACCGAGATTCACGTCGAATCTATTGGCTGGATCGCAATGAAATTTCGCTGGTAGCTTTATGTTCCAAGGAAAAATATAGGATACTTTTCTCCAAGTCATAAATTTTGTGATTTAAAAATTACAGATATGACAATTTTATTAGGTGGTAGAGTTTCGCAGCGACTCACCCGAAGTGGTACCACCGCCTTGCCTATTCCTGCCGACATAACGTCCGATGCTTGACGTTGACGAATTCCAGTTCGTATGGTTAGGTAGCCGGTAAACTTACTTTTGCTCGAGGCCTAACATCCCGGCCTCAGGTTGGCCTTTGGTGTATCTAGGCGGCGTCAATTTCTTACCATCAGAAAATCCGTCTGCTTGCCTTCCATTATCATAAAAAAAACAGCACCCAACATAAAGTGCCCAAATAATATGAAATCTTAATGAAGAGTTGTATAGTGTAAGTTCTTAGGCTTAGTCATCTTGCAGGAAAAAACGTGATTGTCAATAGATAATGATTTTTAATAAGTTTTAAGATAGGCGAACTTGTTACCGACCAACTTACAAATATTAATTAGGCATTTTTAATTATTTATACGGGATACTCACGATCTCTTTTTATTTTATTTGTCGATATTAATTATTATTAATTCGCGACGATTTAAGTTTAAAATCCTATTAATTAGGCATGTGAATTATTAATGCGGTAGTTTGCTAAGATGGATGCGGATGAAATGCGTGAAAGAGTAATGAACGATTTTTCATTTGTTACAGTTTCATGCGAAAACGACTGAATGAAACTTAACATTAATAAAGTATAAACATCAAAATAATCTTCAAAGTGAAAACTTCTTAAGCGACGTTGTGCACTTTTTTTTGGAACGGGTAAAAACTTCTAAACTCGCGTCAGATCGTCAGAACGTAAGACTGCGCACTGCGCATGGGCGAATAAGACGGCGCGAGATCTACAAAAAAATAGATTAGATATTTCCGAAGAGTATAGGATGCGCAATGGATAATACGCCGCAATATACCTACCATTACATTCTCACAGATATTAGATACGTATAATATCAACAGACATTGCTTTATTTGTTCCATCTTGAAAATAA
>NJDC01019883.1:0-18006 GCA_002245475.1 Calephelis virginiensis | reverse complement strand
TTCCAAGCCTAGCCAGTCAGGAGAAGAAACGGCGAAACAAACTCCTCGGCAACCATGAAATTTATTATATTTGCTATGAAATTAGTTTTATGAAAAATAATTATCTATTAAACTTTTCTGCAAAAAAATCCTTTACGCTATAGTAAGCTTTATCTAACAACAAGTCAGCTTCTTTCGAAACCTTTTTAAGGCAGTGATTCAAGACTATCAGGAATTTTGTTATACACGATACACGATTGTTATATACGAATTGACATACAGTACACATTCTTTTTATAAATATTAAGTTTTTGACTAGGCACATGCAACTTCTCACTATTTCTAAAATGTGCACTTCCTAAAATTTCAGCATTTGTTTTAAACAAATGATGATGTTTTTTTACGAATAGACATACAGCCAAAATATATAAGGAAGGTAAAGGTAAAATGTTTAAGGATTTAAAAAAGTGGTTTACAAGAATGCAATTGATTAACACTACATATGGCTCGTATACACTTTTTTTGAACTCAAAAGATTCTCATCAAATCCACCGTACTGCCCCAAATAGGGATGCCAAAATGTAGAACTGAGGAAACATATCCATGATAGGCCAAAAGAGACGCGTTTAAGCCTGCCACTTCTCTTATTCTTCTCAAAACATACAAAAATCTATCAAGTTTATTACAAAGAAAATCAATATGATATTTCCAATTACAAAATTTATAAATTTTTATTCCTAGAAACTTAGTAGAATCTACATTCTCAATATTAATATTATTTAGAAAAATATCTAACTTATTAGCTTCCTTACAATGTGCTTGAAAATCTACTAATTTTGTCTTTGAAAGGTTTATTTTAAAATTATTTTCATCAAGCCATCTCGAGACTTTGGATAAAGTTTCAGATGTTTCCTGTTTTAAGTCAAGTTTGCTTTTGCATTTGATGAGAAGTGTAGTATCATCAGCAAATAATATTGAATCATGCTTAATAACATCAGGGAGATCTTTTATATAAATTAAAAAAAGGAATGGACCTAGAACACTACCTTGTGGTACACCGCAGTTATTAAAAAGATAAGTTGAAGTGTAGACATTTCTACGGTTCCCACAAATTTTTGTTATTTCAACACACTGTTTTCTGTTTTGTAAAGCTCCTATCCAATGATTTACCTCTAACGCCATATTTTTTTAATTTTGTTAACAAAATTTTATGTGAAACAAAATCGAATGCTTTACTCATATCTAAAATACAATAAGTAGATACCCCTTATTGTTCAGACATTTAGTTACTTTTTTTATCAGGTCAAAACATGCATACATTGTAGATCTACCTTTCCTAAATCTATATTGATTGTCTTTTAATATGTTAAAATTAAGCAAGTAACTATAAAGCTTTTCATACATCTGCCTACCTGCCAGGCAGCTCGTAAAAGGCGAGCATAGGCTCACCGTCAGTAACACCGTGACATCTGACTAGGTGGTAGAGTTTCGCAGCGACTCACCCGGATTGGTACCACCGCCTTACCTATTCCTGCCGCCATAACGTCATGACGTGTTCCGGTTTGGAGGGTAAGGTAGCCGGTAAACTTAGCTCGAGGCCCAACATCCCACCCTCAGGTTGGCAACGCACCATTACCACCTTTGGTGTCTCTAGGCGGAGAGAATTTCTTACCATCTGGAAATCCGTCTGCTTGTTTGCCTTCCAATATCATAAAAAAAAATGGTTAGGGTTAGGAATATACCAGTTGTTATCCACATCTTCATATATATTAAAATTTAGTTCTTTTTTGGGAACCCACTCAGGTGAAAGGATAAAAATAAAACGTTAATCTACTCCAAGGTATGATTCTTCATTAAAATCGGTTATTCATTGAAAGCAGTCAGTTCGTAAATAAATTTTAAAATAGAAATTGATAAGAACTTGGATAAGGGCATATGCTAACTTTTACAGTTCTTGCACAAATTACAAAGGCAAGTGGGCTTTACGTCTAAAAATGTAATTATTAATAAAATGTCTTTCATAACCATTTGCTAAACATACCATTTCGCTTTCACACGTAATATACAAATACGCCTTTACCACAAGTAAAGCCTGCTCGCCTTTTTGTGTTGCAACAACTGTAACCCTTCAACTGGTTTTAGCAGGAGTGCTAAAAATATATTCCATAAGCAAAGCTGGGTAACAGCAGCAATTACATTACTAGCAGCAGATTAGTATTTTTGCCTATCACTTTTCTTTCTACGAAAAAGGATTATGTTTTTTGGTGCAAGTGTGTAATGTCGTATAGGATAGTCGCACACTTTGGACTGGCTCCATCGCCGCTCAATAATCCGCCTAAATAGCTTTCATAAATTTTGTATAGAGTAACGCACACTATGCCAAGGATAATCGCGGCGTAATTGTGCTTATGTGTACTGTGTAGACAATGCAATGCGATGCGCCCCAACCCGACATGCTGCGGCTTGGCCAAGTGTGCGCTATCCTTAAAAAGTCAACGTCGTCGTATAAGGACAAGGTGGACATTTTCATTGCGGTGTCATTTTCCGATGCGGCATCCGCGTCGCCAGGTAGCGTTGTGACCACGCCTTAAGTATTGTGTAACTAAATAGTACTTAGTTTCTGATTACGTTGGTATTTTTCGATTACCTTGAACATGTTAGCAAATCGTATTATACGCGATAATAACCTGTGCATAGCGGCTTAAAAGAACTGAGTCATATTCTCGAGTTTTCTAATGGCTTTACTATTAATCAATTTTGATGTAGAATTTTCTATTGGATAGCATAAAAACAGGTAGTTTTGTGATGGTAAGCGATCACCGTCGTTCATAGACAGCACTAGTATGGTGTGTGACGGATAGGTTTTTTGTGACTATGTGTGTATATCCGCTATAACAGACGCGTCATATGGTGCATGTCTGCAGCAGGTACCCACTACCCAACCTACCTACTACTCTACCCTCTAGCACGGACGGCCTTTTATGTCGACGAGGAAACTGACAGACTCCTTGCGGGCTCAAACAGCCACCAGTGGAGGGACATATCGTTGAATTAGTATGCCTTGTCCTCTCCACTATCAAGTATACCTTGACCTCTTCACTACTAAGCCCTATTAAGTTAAGAAAAATGGACATACTTATCATTATTCTCCAGCTTCCCGATGGCTTGATCAATTAGCCTTAAAATATCTTCCCTACCGTTGATACCAGCCAGCTCCTGCGCGGTGTGGCCGTCCACGTCGATGGCGTACATGTTGGCTCCGAAGTTTATAAGGAAAGTGACACACTCCTTGTGGCCTCGAGCAGCGGCCAGGTGGAGGGCCGTATTACCGAAGTAATCCGCTTTGTCGGGTTCGCCTCTGAAACAGTATTTTAATATATTGTAAGAGTTTTGGCGTCAATGACAGAAAATAAGGTCGAAGTTTTTTCGTAATTATTGAATTGCGTGTACATATTGAGTAAAATTAGACAATTTTAGTTACATTTTGTATTATTTTGTTTATGTAAAGTGAACAAGAGAAGTATTTATAAAGAAATTATTTGTATTGTGTATTTCCTCGTTGCCGACAAATCTCACTAGATGAGCTCTAGATGAGTAAGGAAGCCACCGCTTTACCTAAGACCCTAGCGTGATTTTCTATGACCACTTACGACTAATGGCAGAAGCTGACGCTAATGCCAAAAGCTAAATGAAAAGATATACATATCTTTGGAATCTGAACACATTCAATCCATTTAAAATAATATTTATTTTCATTTGGTTGTAGAGTTTTGTGATAAATATATATAAAAAATAAAATTAGGGCAGTTTTGGAATCACCGTCTTGCCTTTTCCCGTGGCCATAGTGTGCACGCCACGATCTCTTTCCAGTCAGGAGGGTAGAGTATTTGGCAAATTTACTTTTACAAAAGAAGAAATTACTTATATACCCTTACCCTCTTTCAATCTAAAATTACCGCCTTTGGCGTCTCATAATAGGCGACGTGTGCTTCTTATTATCATTACACCCCTTTACACCCGTCCGCCACTTGGCGGGCTGCAAAGCAAAGAAACAGACAGACCTGACAGTGATGAATGTTTAAAGTTTCCGAAACGACAATCAATTTTAATCCACGATTTACCTTAACAGCTGTTTAACATGAGCATTGGCGTTTCGGAAACTGGAGTTAAGCGTTACTGGTACGTTGTTTACCGGAATCTGGCGTTAGGTAACCTATTTTTTTTAATTACATGTAGTGTGTAGTGGATCCATTCGATGTCAGAATTTTTGTTTGGACTCTTAACTGTGCCAGCGCTTAAATAGGAAATCTTGAACCAATATTAACCTAGTTTTAGCTGTTTGACAAGTGTAAGTTTGACTCCCAAATGTATTTTTCACATTCATACATTTTTAATATAAATTTTACAAACTCTAAGTTTTTGAAGCTTTTATCATATATTTTAATTACAAACACATTGGCAAGTGCACACATATACACAAATTTATACACAACACACACGAACACATATAGATACATCACACACACAAACACATATACTTAAATATTATACACAACTAAAGCCTAATATCATAAAACCTTTACTTTAAACTAAATATTTTACAACAGTATTTTTATGTTATTTTGTTATATTAACTGTATTATTCACGAAAATAGAATTGATTATGTAATCGTTTTATACGGAGGTGGGCGTTAGTAGCTGCGTCACAGTCCTTCGACTATTGCAGTTTTTAACTACTATTACCGTTTTAAAAATAAGGTACTTTGCGTTGCCAACCTGAGGCCGGGATGTTAGGCTTCGAGCAAAAGTAAGTTTACCGGCTACCTTACTTTTCAAATCTTTACCTTACTTTTCAAAAGTCTTATTTACTTTACTATAAAATTCCATCACCGACAGGTGCAGGCATTCGTGTGGTGAACATTTTTGTCTGTGTTTCTGGGTTTGGGTATTCATTGAGTATATTACTTTTATATATTGATTTTATTATAATCATCAAACAACCTACATTTAGGCCATGAGAACAATAGTGGCCTAACTTTTACAATATTGAGTTTATGATTCCTTACAATAATTGTAAGAGATCATAGTAACTCAATATTGTAGGTAAAAACCTGCCTAACAATTTTTGTTAGGCCACTATGGTTCTCATGGCCTCAATTATGTTTTGCTTTCTTTGGAAATAAATCAATTCGTGATATAACTATTAAATATAGTCATTATTAATAGCAATTTTGCTACTTACAGTTAATACAATTTTTCGACTGCCGAATGGTTTTTTGACTGTCGCACGATGAATAGTGTATAAAACAGTACTGTATTTTTTCCAATAATGGCGTGTTTTTTAAAGTGGAAAGACAACGTCAAGCTAGTAGAGTTTCGCAGCGCTTCGTTCGAATTGGTACCGACTTACCTATTCCTGCAGCCGTATCGTCAGTGATAGCCCTTGGCGTGTTCCGGTTGAGAGGATAAGGTCGCCGGTATACTTACCTTTGCTCGAGGCCTATCATCCCGGCCTCAGTTTGGCAACGCACAATTACTACTACCTTTGTATTTACCTTTGGTGTCTAAGCGGCGAAAACTATCAAGAAATCTGTCTGCTTTTCAAGCAAGCCAATACCATAAAAAAACAATGAACAAGCTCACGGCTCTCCTGTTTGTAAAAGACATTTGTGACCTATACACACAATAGGTCTTGTACGTGCGTCGTCATCCCGTGGCAACTGTATAAGTCTTGTGTAGTGTGTATAAGTATTGTTTAGCAGTTGTGTATGTAGCTTACCTTTGATATTTATTAATTCTTTAACCAATATCTGAGAAATAAATAAATCTCAACCTTTACTCTAATGCACCCAAACCAACTCAATTTGAACTAGTGTTATCAAACAGACAGACAAATCCACTAACGCATGCGTAGTTCTGCTTATTGTTATCATCCAATAATTATTATCGTCCAATAATTATTCTTTATGGCATTCGACATAATCTTTATAATTGTAATCGTTTAACATAAAATACGCCCTGATACCACTTGAAGACGAATGGCGAATATAGCAGAGATATCGCTTTCTAAGAAGTTGTTGATGACGCGTGCAGAAAGTAGTAATAAAATATTAAAGCAAGCAAAGGGATTTCCCAATAACACGAAATATCACATCCATAAACTTTAAAAATTTTACCTTTTGTGGAAGCCTTACAGAACAAACAGGATCTCAGGAACAGTAAGCAACAACGTCATGGCGACACAAAAAGGTAGTGCGTATTGTACACGTTATCTATACTAATATTATATAGAGAAAGGATTTGATTTTTTTGTTTGTTTGTTTGTAATAGGCTCCGAAACTACTAGACCGATTTCAAAAATTCTTTCACCTTTAGAATGCTACATTATCCCTGAGTGACATAGGCTTTGTTTCATCAAAATCGGTGCTGAATAAAGCCAAGTTACGCAGGCGAAGCTCCGTGAAATTGCTAGTTATTTACTAAAGACAATAATACTCGTATAATTCTAGAATATCTTTAATATAAGTACCTAAACACGCACACCCACTCAAACATGCAAGCATACACACCACAAATTTTAAATGTAAAAAGTGTAGTCGGATTTCTTTATGGTATTGTTTCATTTGATTATAATTTAATCGTTTACTTTAGAAAGGGGTTTTATATAACTAATAATGACCATATTTTTCGATTACTAATGAATTTAAGTGTCGGGCCATATTTGGGTAAGATATTTGGCCAATTACTTAACATATGAACAATTCGAAAACTCTCACACCGTCTGACAAACATGTCTGCTTTTTGTTTTTTAGTAAAATATCATTATAATAATGATGACAGAATAATCAGCAGAAACACAGTTACAGCAGATCTGTAAGTTAAGTGCTGTGACAGTTGACAGTGTCATGTTCCGGTCTAAAGCCTAGGCCTTACCAGGGGCGTATCGAGGTACATACGGGCAGAGGGGCACCACCCCGCTAAAAGAATATTAATTATTCACTTAGACCTGCAACTGCAAGAATGAAGAAATACCGTTTCATTAAACGGACTACTTATCTTAAGCGTAGACTAGAAATATGTCCAACTACTCGTAGGAACAAACGGAGACACATTTACAAGAAGAAGCTACTGTTTGTACAGTAGGGTTACTCTTGGATCTGGATATCATGCGAATTGGAAATTGGTATCGTATGTGTCACTTTAGGTACTTTTGAACACAGAATTAGGGGATTATTAACATTTAGTTACAAATAAATTAAACGAATAGGATAAAATAATTAACTATTTACTATTAACTAAATGGTAATAATTCGCCAGTATTGTGTTCAAGAGTACCTAAAATGACATATTCGATTCCAACTTCCAATAATGCATGAATCGAGCTTCGAGAGTAACCCTACTGATAACAGTTTCAAAATAGTGCTTGAACACACTATGGAACCAACATTATGGATCCTGTACTTGCTGATATAACGTTGGTCGTACATAGTTCTTCGGTGTTGGCTAGGCCAGAGCTCAATTTGAAGATTGAGGATTACATCTTGGTCACGAGGCAAAGACATTTTTGTTATTTCACGAGTTAATGTCATTCGAAAGTAAGAAAATTAGTAAAAAAAGCATCTTCACGCCCATATCCCCCAAGGAGTAGGCAGAGACTAGCCGAAGACACTAAGTCCCACAATGTGATAGGTGGCAAGCCTATCGCCAATCGGGCACATTTCCAATTCCGACCAACATTTTTTTTATTAGAAAATTGGAAAAATCCAATTTTCTTTTTGTTGGCCGACCCGGGATTCGAACCCAGGACCTCATGCAGTCAAGTCCGACACCCGGACCGCTAGACCACACAGGCGATAAATTAGTAAATGTTAGAAATTCGTAGGTATACATACATTATTATACAGAAATAGATTTAACAAACGTCCAGACTCAGGTATTTAGGCATTTATCACAAAAAACAAATGTCTCTCTGTCACAGTCAGAGACGTCAATTATCTTTCAATTATTAAGTCGACATTTTCTATACAAAATAATGACTCAATGACAGATTAAATGTTAACTGAGGGCTCTGAGTGCGGCTGTCTGTTAGTTGAAAATCGAATTCTGTCGTATAGGATTGTCCTTATACCAATGCGTGCGAGTTAAAATCTCGGAATAGCGAGGTCACGATCGCTATAATATAATATAAGGTGGTGTCCACAGGTAACTAGACTGCTGTGCATTCAATGCGTTTTACTTATGCTTAAAGAAATGAGGTGAATATTTACCCTCGCCCACATAATAATCGTAAGGCTTCTATGTGTCCCTCAAAAGCTGCCCATAGTGTAGGCGTCATTCCGGATTCGTCTTTGTTATTACATTCTTTCCGGGTTGCCTCCCTGAGGACTTCGAGCAACCCATCTTTTGCTGCCCTGAAAATAAACAGATTTCGTTAACGTCATAGCATCCTTGCAACGTTATGTAACAATTTTAAATACGATACAAAAAATGTTAATATTCTCATTAGAGTATTGTTAATAATCTCTATTGAGTCAAAAGGATTCAACAGTTATTGTTATTTAAAACTTCGGCCATCTTATTATTAGATATGGATTAACATAGAAGTAAAATTAAGTTGTAATATCTTAAGTTGTAAATTAAGCTGTATCACAATGGTGGTAATTCTGCTGTTCACAAACTAAACTTATTTTAGATGCATGCCATCTTTCTCAAATGAAACAAAAACAAAAGAGATGGAACGTTTTAGACATGTCAGATTACTCCGAACATGTCAAATTGTGATGTTTTTAAGCGAAGTTTTCCAAATGACAGATTAAACGTCTGTAGAACTGACGTGTACGGTCTAATTTGGCAGCACTAAAAGTGTTTTATCTCTTTCTGTTACTTTCGTTGAAAGAAGACAGCGATAATTTAAAATTAGTTTAGTGAGTGCGCAACAAAATTACTACCATTGTGATAAAGACTATAATACTGGGTTGAACCTTGGAGTACTTTACTCTGTGTCTATTACTAAGACGGCTGTAGTTTAGTTCTAAAAATCATGGTGACGTTTCTTAAAACGTTATATCAAACAGTGGATCGTAAATACTTTTTTTTTATGAAATTGGAAGGCAAACAAGCAGACGGATTTCCTCATGTTAAGAAATTCACGCCACCTAGAGACACCAAAGGTGGTAATGGTGCGTTGCCAACCTGAGGCTGGGATGTTAGGCCTCGAGCAAAAGTAAGTTTACCTACTACCTTACCCTCCGAACCGGAACACGTCATGACGCTATGGCGGCAGGAATAGGGAAGGCGGTGGTACCAATCCGGACGAGTTGCTGCTAAACTCTACCACCTAGTCAGATGTCACGGTGTTGTTGACCGTGAGCCTATGCTCGCCTTTTACGAGCTGCCTGGCAAGGAAGGCAGATGGTCTATTCTACAAAGGAGCCCGGACCAACACGGGGAAAATTATGTATAAACTACGAGTATTATGTTCATTATATTATGTTATCAGATACAATTACGCGCAGTAAAACTGCAAAAACCGACTTGAACTACATATTTAATTGAATACCACGTCGCGATTTGATAATTATTTTTTCGAAAGATAGCAAATGATTCCGAACTGGTTTCACATCAATTTTATTAACATACTCCTAGTTTACTCATAAATAATAACATCGTCAAGATACGGGATTATCTTGATTATGCACTCTTAAGTATAACTTAAAAACCACTAGTCAAATTATAATAAAATTAATATGGGACCATCTCGGTATCATGATCTATCTTTTTAAAAAAAGAGCTATTAAAATCGGTTGGTTATTGGCGTAAGTAATCGCGTAACAAACATACACAAAAAAATACACTCGAATTGAGAACCTCCTCATTTTTTGGAGTCCATTACAAATTAAATACCCTCAATAATTAATATAAATAATTTATATACAAATATGTAATTTGTTTATAAACTAACGTAATACTAACGTAATTTATACGAAATTTAGTCGCCTATCCAAGTGTTGGATTTGACTGCATGAGGTCCCGGGTTCGATTCCCGGGTCAAGCAACAAAAAGAAAATTTGGTTTTTCCAATTTTCTAATAAAAAAATGTTGCTTGGGATTGGATATGTAACCGGTAAGCGATAGGCTTGCCAGTTATCACATTGTGAGACTTAGTGTCTTTGGCTAGTCATGGGTGCTCTAGTTGTGCCTCTGCTTACCTTTTAGGGGAGATTGGCGTGAAGATATATTTTTATTCCGAAAAAATTAACAAAAAATGGACTTAAATCACAATTTAATTCGTATGGTGTGAAACAAAATTGTTTAAATTTTACTTTATTAATGTTAGTAGAAAAATGCTAATGTAAGGTCATTGTCATAGTGATGATAACAATTTGTTAAACTCAAATAGCACTTGTTATTAACAACGGGAGCGTTAAAAGTGAGCCATGGCATTATCTGTGTACAATAGCCAGATGACTTTCACCGCGAGGCAACCGCTTGTGTGAACTAACCTTAATAATGGCCACTGGACCAATTCGTAGTTTGCGCGTATTTTTGACATTCATGGGAATTAAACTTTCTAGTTTTTGGACGTAATTACTAACTAATAAGGCTAATAACTGTGCTAATAAGTAAAACTCATTACATGTGTTGTAAGATTGTATGAGAAATGTTCTATTGAATGTCGTACGAATAATTTGCCCGCATAATTATGAAGCTAATAAGTTTTTGCATTACGTGCAGTAACATAATAACAAGAACAGTAATTCTTAAATCTTCGTCAGTGATTTAATGATACGTAGGTCACACTATAAGTTTTGCGTAACTTAAAAAAACAGGATGTTAAAAAGTATTATGTTAATTGCTTTTTAAAATAATCTTTACATTTAAACATTTTTTCCTGCGATCGAACCATTTTGTAAAACAGGAGGACCACAGATCTGAATGCATGTTTTCTACGTGCTGATTGAACGCTATCACTGTCTCTTCGGAGTTGGTAAAAGTAAAACTTGTCATCATTTTTTTTTTATTTTGGGAAAAATACAGAAATCACAGGTTGGGGCTATGCGCAGGATGAGTGACGATGTACTTTTTCGGAAGCTAAAAATGACTTTGTTATGTTGGTCGTGTGTGAAGAAGCGTTATTATGGTGTAGGAGAATGCGGCTTTTGGGTCGTCTTTCGCAAACTTTTTGTAACACCCTGGGTAAGCAAATGGTAGAATACCACTCGACATTAACATTCTTTTGATCTTCAAGTGGAATTGTACGGATGGGACCCGTCGCCGAGGAAAAAACGCGATCATTTTTTTACCAACGTTTCTCACCCGTCTCCTTTTTGTTGGCCTGTCTGGCCATTTCTCATTTTCAAACACCCATTCACAAGATCGCTGTTTTTTTTTGGTTCATTTCGTCTCCTGTGACAATGTCATAAACAGCATTAGAATGTCCGTGGTCGTACTTCAGTAGCATGTGTGAGCACCATTCCACGCGAGCCCGCTTCTGCTCCGCTATCAGTTCATGAGGGATCCAACGACAACAAAGTTTCCGAACTTTAAATTCTTCGTGTAAAATTTTCTGAATTTGGCTCATACCAATCCTCAACAGTCCTCAAATTATCTCATAGGTAATCCGAGGGCTTTCTTCAATTAACTGCTTAACAGTAGCCACATTATTTTCGTTGACGGCAGTTGAAGGCCGCCCTTTACGAAATTCGTCATGAAAGAAACTCGACCTCTCTCAAATTCAGCAAACCATCGCCTCACGGTACTCAAACAAGGTGCTTCTCTTCCAAAAGCATTTTGAAGACGAACGGCACAATCATGCTTAGAAAGAGAACTTTTAAAATCATAAAAAATCATCGCTCTAAAATCTTTTCGACTTAATTCCGTTTCCGTTGCGTACGTAGAATTTTGATGTGTGATAAAAAAACAATTGACAAATTATTTCCCGCCAATTTTTGAATTATTTTAAAAATTTAACATTCGAAATTTAAATAGTTCCGATTAGCTAGAAGTGCAAAACTTTTAGTGTGCCACACGTACTCATTCCTTAAAGCGGTGATCACTTAATAAGAGACAAGTATATTCACGCCCATATCCCAGAAAGGCAGAGGCACAACCAGGTCACCACGATTAGACAAAGACATTAAGTCCCACAATGTGATAGGTGGCAAGCCTATCGCAAAGCGGGCACGTATCCAATTCCGAGCATTTTTTTTATTTTGAAAATGCGAGAAACCACATTTTCTTTTTGCTGCCCGACCCGGAATCGAACCCGATACCTCATGAAGCTAAGTTCAACACCTGGACCGCTAGATCACAGAGGCGATTGATAAGCGACAACCGTTGCTTATAGTCACCAAAGATATTAAGACGTCGCTTCGCGAGTTTCTGTCGCTAGGTTCGGAGCGAAAAAAAGACTGTCTTTATGGCGGTAGGAACAGGTAAGACGGTGGATCCGTACTCAGGCAAGTTGCTTCAAAACAATCTGCCACCAGCGCAAGGGCTTGGCTATTTGGGCCTACGCTCGCCTCTTGCAAGCTTCCCGACATACAATTTTTCTACACTGGGAACCTAAACCAACATGGGGAGAGGCCTTTTTTGAAGGTTCCCATGTCCTATCTGTTTGAAAACACTGCCAATTGAAACTGGTTCCACAATGGCACCCTGTTAAGTGAGAAACGTCTTTGTGTTTATGAAAAAGGGCTTCCACACGACATGATTGTGAACACAGTACATAGAACATTGAAGTTAGAAGTCATCATCAACATCATGAATTAGCTTTAGACTAAGTAAAAATTAAGAAGGTCTGTGATTATCCCTATGATATGCTTGTTTTGAATGGTAACTTATGTTTTCAAGTTTGACACAGATGATGCTGTAAAGAGGGAAACCAGTAGGCTGTTTAATAAAACTAGTGGTCGCCCATTGGTCGAATTCGACGATAACAAATTGTAATATCTTATTGATAAGAACGCCATCTTCATTTTTGAAGACCAATTACTTTGTTCCAAACTTTTTAGTGCGCCATCTGTGATCTTTTATCGTTATCATCAACATATTTGTTTGTGTGTGTCAAATGCATGATAGTGTGGGTAATGTTTTATTTATTGATTTAATGTACTTTATGAGCATTATTATTGAAAAATATTAGCGTTCTGCACTTCTCCTACACATAAACTATAAGTGTGCCAAATTTTATGCTCCTGTGTCCGCGCAATTTTCGTAAAAAGGAGTCCAAAGTTTTTGCATCACGTATTAATATATAGATAAAGTGCGATAGGTAGGTACTTCCATACATACATATATACATACATATCTTCACGCCAAGCCCCTTACAGGGTAGGCAGAGAGTGTCGAGTACCAAACCTCACGACCCCGAGAAACCTGTCTGGCTTCCTTCACATATTTGGTAGGTAAATAATAATAAATATGTGCGATACCTTAAGGAGTATAAGAGTTAAAAATACTCATGTTAAGAATGTATCCGACATTTAAGAAATTGAGATGCTCTATAACTGATGCGGCTAAAAGGTCCTTGCGTATTTAGAGAAGAAAACACTCCACATTTCACAGAGTGTTTGGAATCTTTCTATAGGCAAGTTTAGACTGTGAGAACTACTAATACATAAAATTAATTAAGTAAACACTGACTATCCTTTTTAGGACTCTAGTTTTTATTACATTATAATAGTAATTTTAATTTGAAATTACTAATAATTAAAATTTAATTTCCTTTTAGCATTTTAATTATTTTTGCAATTTTCAAGCATAGAGAAAACAGTAGTGTTCTTAATTCAACGTGTATTTTTTTAAGTTCAACCAAAGAAAGTTATTTCTACTGAGTAGACCGATTACCGTACTTTTTTATTGGATAGAGTATATTCTCAAAAAAAGGTAAGAAGGTTGAAGGGATTTTACTGCTTTTTTAACCGTATATGAAACGACTTCTGAACTTTATTATCCCTACCACCTTCCTACCACCAGACAGCTGTAATTTAACAATAATTAATGAAACCGTCTTAGCAACAAAACTTCGTCGCCTATCTCTTTTTATAGATATGTTATTAGTATTGCCAGTTAGCAACGTCAGCGAATACATTTTCGAAGCTTTAGCTTTTAACTCATAATAAGATCTCTCACGGTAAATAGGCAAGTCCTGTTTGTGTTGTTTCACGCTAAAAAAACTCGGGAAGTTAGAAGCCCGGCTGTCGTTATCTAAGCGTTTGTTCTAGTCACTAGTGGTTGTAAAGTCACTCAACACCTGGTTAAATCAATAAGTTAATAACGATTAAATAGGCAGTTTGGACTCTACATGATAACATTAGAGCTCAAAATGTACTGTATTTTTACCAACTGGAACCCTCTTAATGCAACCAACCGTAGAATTTGGTAATGCTGGTATAGCACCAAATTCACATTTAATAAACATGTTTAACTGACTTGTTATTTGCGTGAATATGTCGTCGACCTTCTACGGACATTTTTACATCCTCACTAAAATTATAAACGCAAAAGTCGGTCTGTCTGGCTGATGCTCTTTTAGAGCTAAACTGCTGAATCGATTGTGATGAAGTTTGATATGCATATAGCTAAAGAACCGAGTTCAAACCCAGGCAAGCTTTTTTGCAATAAATAATTCCAAAGGACTATAATAGAAGTTGAATGTCCGTATGAAAACCTGAAGCAGTACGCTGACGCAGTTTTTTGTGTTGTTAGACAGTGAACAAGCAAACGCACATGTCTCTCCTAAGATAAGGGATAATCGTGGCCTATAGACACTATAGATGATATAGTCCCGCTGTCCTGTGACCGGGACGTAGTCTACTCTCCAAGTCTACTGGCTAATTTATCCTTTCATATCGGAGCATGATACTGTCAATACGGCAGCAGGAATAGATAAGGTGGAGGAATTCAAGCTAGTTGCAGCTCAGGACTCTACCAATAGTAGCCTTACTGGTAATGACACATTAAAGCTTTGCGAACCTTCTACGAGCTGCTAGGCAGGAAGGCAGATTATTAAACGATTATTTAAAGTTCTTGAGCCCCTTCTTCTATACTAATATTATAAAGAGAAAATGTTAGATTTTTTGTTTGTTTGTTTGAAACGAATAGGCTCCGAAACTACTGGACCGATTTCGAAAATTCTTTCACCCTTACAATTAGCACTATCCCTGAGCTACATAGGCTTTGTTTCATCAAAGTCGGTGTAGTAAAAGGTAAGTTACACAGGCGAAGCTGCATGAAACTGCTAGTAAATTATAAAATTACATCGAAAAGTGGCATTGATTTTTATACATATAGATTTAAAACAAAGATCCAAAACAAGTGACTATCTTTTTTCTTTTAGCTGTGTTAAATTATTTTTATAGAACTGATAAATTTGCTCTCACATGATTGTAAATTTACAATAACATTTAGTAATTTTACTAACAGGTTACAATGCTTAGTATATTTACAAAACAAATTTTTATTACTGTTTTATTGTTTTACGTTTTTTTTGCAAAATAATAGACGATTTTTTTAAATATAAATGAATCATAGTTTGTTAAATCAATTAGTAAAATACCTACCACCTTTTTTTTGAAATGGCTAATATGTTGCTTACCGCGAGGTTTTACAACTTCACCGGATTATTTCGGGCCGAGCAGAGTGCTCAGCCCATACCTACCACCGCTTTATCAAATTCCACTGCAATAAATTCCTTAAGGTAAAAAAAAACATCTCAACCCATGTTTCTATAACAAAGTTGTTTCTTATCAGCAGAACAAATCGAATTTGCAAACACAAAAAAAACAGTTAAGGTTAATTTAAAAATTTCAAGAGTTCACTCGATTTTTAACAATATAATATGCACCGTATATATATCGTATACATTTATAAACGTGTAGTAAAAAGCGGTTATTTTATATTATAAACAGACACTCCAATATTATTTATTTGTGTAGATGTATAGAATTTATCGATAACTACGCATTTATAAATGGATATAAACTTCTGACTAAAAAAATTGTTAAAACCGGCCAATAGTCACATAACTATAAGTCTGGTTTATCTGACACAAATAATTATTTTGTTACGTACAAAGTTATTGTGTTCTTGCCTTTAATTTTATTTTGTAATTATTCGATTTCCTGTCTTTCCTGGTTGTCTGGTAGAGATTGCTTTGAGCCATTTGTACATTTTTTGTAATGTTTTTGTTCTGTATTTTTGTTTGTTTTTATATTGTACAATAAAGAATAAATAATAACAATAATAATAATAATAATAATTTGAGATCATCTATTAACAATGACACATGCGTATAGGGGAGCAATAGATAGCGTAGCTTTAAATTCCTTAATAACATATTGAATCTATTAAACTTTTTGAGACAAAACCACAGCGGACTATCGGCTTGAAAAATTTCCGGTTTTATCATTACGGTTTCATAAGTGCAAAATCTTTTTACACCTTCCTGTAGGCAAATAACCATAGCCCATACATGAAACGAGAAAAATACTAAGAACTGTATCGACTTTCCACAGTTTCACCACTAGTAAAAACCACGTATGGGGTACCGAATCTTATGCCTTTTTATAGTACATTTCTAAGGCCACAACCAGAACCACATCATAAGACCCTGATCATGAGAACTTTATAAAAAGTGTAACATTTTCCTGTGACCTTTCAAAACAAAATAAAAATATTTTCTGTATAATATAAACATCTTAGGCGATCGGCTAAAATACTACACAATAACTACTATGAAAGCGGTTCAGGTGTTGGACTTGACTGCATGAGGTCCCGGGATCGAATACCGGGTCAGGCAACAAAAAGAAAAAAATTGGGTTTTTCAATTTTTCAATAAAGAATATGTTGCTCGGGATTGGATATGTGCCCGGTTGGTGATAGGCTTGTCACCTATCTCACTATGGGACTTAGTGTCTTCGGCTAGTCGTGGGTGCCCTGGTTGTACCTCTGCCTAGCTCTTCGGTGATATAGACGTGAAGATACTTTACAAAGAAAAGAGAAAAGTCTTTTTTAAGTTGAATAATAATTACTAATTAAGTACATGGTAATTGACAATGGGTTGGAAAAGTGTGTCATTATTTTGGATTCCCAGGTGAAACCGGCGGAAACAAGCTAGGAGACACGCTTCACGCATTGTCAAAACAGTTCAACGGCCTTAACTGAGTTAGTTCATTGCTACGTGGTACTTAATATATGGAAATACAATTATCATTTACATCTCTTCTGTGTCATTTCCTGTATTTAAAAAAACCAACAGTTTATCCGAAAATGTTAAGGTTGTAGCACACTGGATGAATTTATTTTCGATTGAAATTTTTTACTAGGTAGAGTTTCGCAGCGACTCGTCCGGATTGGTACCACAGCCTTACCTATTCCTGCCATAACGTCAGTGCTTGCCGTTGACGTGTTCCGGTTCGGAGGGTAAGGTCGCTGGTAAACTTACTTTTGCTCGAGGCCTAACATCCCGACCTCAGGTTGGCAACGCACCATTATCACTTTTGGTGTCTCTAGGCGGCGTGAATTTTTTACCATCAGGAAATCCGTATGTTTGTTTGCCTTCCATTATCATAAAAAAATTAAAGAAAACTCTCTTTATAAAGTGTCAAATGGTCAGTGAATTAGTCTCGAGCCTCTCGAACGACATTTTAAAATTATGGTTATTATGATGTTATTTCTTATTTTATACGTTTACACGACGGAAAGTGGGAAAACAATTCTGGGATCAATCAGTCAGTCAATGTTTTGCCAGTAAGTGATGGTCTAGCTTTATATCTATTGTATAGTAGCTATCTGGCTGTGTTTGAACTTGGACCTATAGCTATAAGCAAATCGATTTTCATTGAAATCGATTCTGCGGTTTAGATGTGAAAGAGTACCAGATAGATAGACATACTTTCGAATTTATAATATACTGGATTAATATAAAAAAAACTTGAGGTTGGCGGGAACGGTCGGAGGGGAAAGGCGCGCGAGGGTTCCCTCCAATCTTTAAGCTAAAAATGTGTAATATAATGTAAAAATGTA
>NJDC01019874.1:0-14394 GCA_002245475.1 Calephelis virginiensis | reverse complement strand
CCGGCTATTTAACCGCTACGCCATTTACAAGTTAACTTAGTATTAAATACTAAGAATAGTTCCACAATTTTAATACTTGCATGTGTGTGAGTAATCTTTGTTCACGTAGTGTCAAAACAATTTAGTTTTCTCAAAAACATGAGTGCTGATAGGTTTACATGCGTTTCATTTGTCTTAAGAAACAATCGGAAAAAGGCGCAAATTTGCATAAAATTAGTTTATTTGTCGTTTATAATACTGAAATAAATAAAAACGTGTAATTTGACAGAATAGCGCCATCTCTTGTAATTTTTTGCCTAGCTGTGTTGAACGTTTGCCCTTAATGCGCGTGTTCGAAATAAAGCGAAGAGCATATGCAGTGGCACGCTGCATGCGACCGACCTGAGAGAATCTGGAAAATGTAAATAGTGTGTCGTTAGTAATTTGATTTGAAACCAATACTTTAATGGCGCTTAATTTAATTTCAGGTAATTTACCAGAGTATATATCCATATTTTCGTAAGACGAATCGTAATTGTGTTCGCGAAGGAATGTTGGACCATTCCACCATAACGTTGAGCTAGCCAATACGTCTAAATGAACTCCGCGTGAGATAAGATCAACAGGATTGTCACGACCCTTGACGTGACCCCATAAATTGTCATTTGTAAGGTCATATATTTCAGCTACTCTGTTTTGAACATAAGTTTTTAATAAATTAGGTGACATGCGCAGCCAACCCAAAACGATTGTGGAATCAGTCCAAAAAAATAACTTTATCAAAATGACTTTTGAGTGATTCCTTAAGTTTAGAGTACAAGCGAGCACCTAATCGAGCTCCAAACAACTCTAACCTGGGTATAGTTGTGGGAGTGAGCGGTGCGACCTTGCCCTTGGAACTTAGCAATCGTACTGTTACAGCTGATTCCGCGCTTACGCAGCGAACGTAAGCGCACGCACCATAGGCGACTTGTAACGCATCAGTAAATATGTGCAATTCTTTACCACTAATAGCTTCTTTACAAAAAACATAACGCGGCACTCGTAAGTTATTGAGAATGGAAATATTATTTATGAAAGTATGCCGTGATTGTGCGATGTCCTTGGGCACATTTTCATCCCAAACTACTTTTAAGACCCATAATTTTTGAAGTAAAAGTTTTGGTAACATTATAGCCGGGCTTAACAACCCAAGAGGGTCAAAAATCTGCGATGTCACGAATAAAATCATGCGTTTAGTAAGTTTTGTGTTATTACTATTATCAAATTGTGTATGAAAGTGTAAGTAATCGGATTCATTGTGCCAACCTACACCTCGCGTTTTACTATGTGTTACCGCTGTATTTGCTTTTTTCCCTGTTAATATTATCCTTCCGAAATCCTTACGTTCGATTGCAAAAAGAAGATATGAACGCCTGGAAAAAGGTGAGGAGCAAAGCACGGAGGTAAGGGGCCGCTATTTTTAATTGAGTTGTGTTTTGAATATCTGCCAGCGTGCACGCAAGTCGCGACCTTAAACAGTGAAATTTAAATTAAACCGATTCACCGCGTGTGCTTGTGCACATTTTGAAGAAAGCAGTAAGAAGAAAGACAGGTCAGTCGAATTCCCTTATTACCGCATTATTCCCTGAAAACCTGATGACGTATGGTCCACCGCAAGTCTGTCTGATACAGACCTTTATTTTCTTAATTTCGCGTACCTATGTTCAATGGTGCATTTCCTTTACGCATCACTATGAGTGTGTTCACCCAAAGATAGTTCCTTTATCGTATTGTTAGCAAAAATATTTCCGTAATCAAAATTAGAAATCCATTTGTGGAGGGGAAAGCACCCCTTGCTTAAAGTTTTCATGGTTTCCTCGCATAATAATAATAATTTATCTATGCTTTCCTCTCCACAAATTAAATCGTCAACATAAAACTCAGTTTTTATTATCCCTGCTACCTCTGGGTTGTCACATTCATGTGCCAGTTGTTTTAAGCACCTACAACTTAAAATGGCGCCAAGGCAGTTCCGTACGTGACTATGTTTAATTGATAGATCCCAATTTCCTCAGACGGGCTGTCTCGCCACAAGATTAGTTGTAAGCTGCGTTGTTCGGGCTCAATAAGTATTTGGCGATACATTTTTTCGATGTCGGAGCAGGTGACGTATTTGTTTTCGTGGAACCTGAGTAAAATGGAAATTAAATCACCTTGCAAAGGTTCTCCTACTAGCTGCAAATCGTTTAACGATATTCCGCTTGAGGTCTCTGCACTGACGTCGAATGCTACCCTTAGGCGACTTATAGTACTGTGCTCAAGGAATACACCATGATGTGGCATAAAGTAATGAATATTACCATAAGCTGTGATGCGAGACATATGCCCTAACTGTATATATTCGTGTATAAAATCTTGGTATAGTTGTTTAAAAGCCGGGTTATTGTGTAATCGTTTTTCTAACGCTAAAAAACGGCGCTTCGCCTGGGAATATGATTCACCCAGCACGTCAGGAGATTTTTGAAACGGAATACGGACGCAGAATCTTCCGTCAGTGACGCGCCTTGTTATTTGTACAAAGTGTTCCTCACATACACGTTCACTGCCTGCCCTGCCTTGCGATCGTTAGGCAACTCTTAGAGCTCCCAAAACAAACGTACCTGCTTATCTAAAGCTTGCGTGTCAAAAGTACTATAATTACAGGTTACGGCTTGTGACGGTCGGCATCCTTGATAAATAGGACCGGATACCACCCAGCCTAATTTTGTGTTCTGAAGGAAGGAGCCGCTCGACAGCCGCAGTCTTCCTTCTTCTAAAATATTCCAAAAATGATCCGCCCCTATCAACATATCAACGGCTTGACTTTCATAGAAAGTAGGATCTGCATGTTGAATGTGCGTAGGTATGTATAGTTTATGTTTATTAAATGAGACGGTTGGTAAACAAGAGGTTTTTTGTGGTAAAACTAAACATGAAATGCGCATGTTAAACGTTCTACAAATCGCCCTAAGTTGTACGTCACAACTTTGTAAGTTTTTAGTAATAGTATTACGAACTCCATTTATTTGTGCAGTGGACTGTATTAGTTGTAGCTTTAGTTTGGTACATATACGTTGTGAAATAAAACTGCGCTCGCTACCGCTGTCTAAAATAGCGCGAATATTATAACAGGTGCCCGCCCCGTTGGTTATCTCAACAATTGCAGTAGATAACAAAACATATTTTAAATGCGAGTGTGTGCAATGTATGGGTCATTGCAGATGTGATGTTATGTGCCAAATGCGCGTGCGGCTGGATGCAGTCGCGATCGCTCGCCTCATTTGCTAATAGCAGTGACACGGGGCGCACTGTTGTTCCACTCCCGTCGCTCTCACGATGAATCAAAGAATTATGTTTTTTTATCACATTTTCTGCACGGGCCGTATTGACATTCACTAACTATGTGACCGGGATGCAAGCAGTTTTCGCATAAATGTTTGTTTTGTATAAATGTGAGTTTATCGTGTAGGTTCAAGTTAAGAAATTGATCGCAAGAATATAAAGGATGTGGTGCGTACACGTTACACATTAAACAAGATTTAACGCGTGAACTATTATAATTTGAGCGCGACTTTAACTTATTAGTTACTACGTTACACTGTAGCTTGGAACTTGTGTGTGGAGTGATAGAATGACGTTTAAAATTGGATGATTGCAAGGTTCCGCCAGGTTTAACGTGTGATACGGATAAAGTTTCTAACATATCAGCTTTGTTTCTCAAAAAAGTTATCAGATTATTTAATTTAGTTTTATTAGCTGTGTCGGTCTCAGTAGTAGATGGTGTCAACGTTGTCTTATATCATTCCAACTCGCGTTCCGTGGCGGAGTCTAACTTGGTTACCACAAGGTAAATAACTAGGGTATCCCAGTGCTCCGTAGGTTCACCGAGCAGATTTAATGCCCGAATATTTTTTAGTATTGTATCAATTAACTTTCGAATTAACGACGGCGATTCCTGTTTTACGTTAGGGATAGAAAATAGGGATTTAACGTGATTATGTATAAGTAGCCTACTGTTATTGTACCTGCTTAACAGGAGTTCCTAAGCTATTGCATAATTGCGTGCCGAAAATTCAACTGAATCGATAACCAACTGTGTACTACTACGTAGCGAGGACTTGAGATAATGAAATTTTTGAATATCGGAAATTTCATTTGAATCGTGAACAAGGGCCAAGTATGTGTCACGGAACTCCAACCACTGGTCATAGTCACCGTTAAAAGTAGGAAACGAGATAGTAGGTAACTTTACAGATTGAAATGTATTATTTAATGCTAACGATTTGTCACAGGATTGGTCGTCATCATTGATCATGCATTCGGTTTTTGCTAAGACACTATAATAATTATTCTCAAATTCTTCACGGACTGATAATTGCGATTCTAACATTCAATTTTATTTTGTATGTCGTTAAACTCATTATATAAATTTTTTGCCCCCTGTAGCCGTAATTTTAATTCCGCCCGTTGTGTGCAGCCTATGTCTACTGCCACCAAAGAACTTACATAATTTTTAAAAACCGTTAATCTACATTTAATTGAACCTCTTAATTTGTTTAAATTTTTAATAGTGCTATCATCACTTTCATCGGAGTCGCTTTTAAACATTTTGGAAGGTTAGAAAGCAGAAGTACTTACAGTAAGCAAACACCAAGATTAACAAGTTGCAGACAAACAGACTCTCACGTCCTTTGATTGCTGCAGCGCCGCTGAAGATCTTCCCGACTGCTCGTCTGTATCCTGGATCCTTTTGCGCGTTAGGTCACAGTTCACAGTTGATTAACAGTTTACGGAATATTACTGCTTTTATCTTGTTTAAGGCGCTTTTCTGGTTCGTTTTTATTTAGAATCCGGCTCGAAGGACCAAATTTATGTTGCGTGACCAAATTTATTTTGCGTATTTTGGAATAAAAGTCGATCTTCTATAAAAATTGTATTTGCGATGTACAAAAGTGCGTATTGAACAATATTTGCGTAGGTTAAGAATAAAAAAATAAAAACCGATGACATATATTGCAGCCACGCGATTGGCTCTTGATGACGCGATTAATTTCTGTCATTGGGCAACGATGATACCATACTTGGAAGACACGTGCATCGTAGTGACATTGATTTGATATTTGACATCTCACGATCGGATCGTTCAGATATTATTCGAAAGTGGTGTCAAGATTCTCCGAAACCGACGTGTTTGTATGAAAAGAGTAACGAAAGTGAAAGAAGCCAGACAGGTTTGCCAGAATCGTGAGGGTTGACACTCGAAACTTCCTGTAAGGGAAATGGTGTGAAGGTATGTATGTATGCATGTATAAATAAGCCCGTATGTACCTATATTATCTTTTAATTTTTTAAGTGAGAATTCAACAAATGAAAATTAAGTTTTCTGGGGTGAGAAGAACGTGTCCCGTAGGCGCTATAGAGGTTATAGCTAAGTTAGTCTTGTAACCAGGGTTGTACCGCCTTTCATGCTAGTCTACCGGCTACCTATTTCTCCGGATCGGAACATGACACTTTCGTTGTTGCGGAAAGAAATTGGTAAGGCTATGGATGCCCTATCCATGCAAGTTGTTCAACAGTAATCTATCACCAGTAGTCTCATGGGTCATCAGCTATTTATTCTACGCTTACCTCTTGCGAGCTGACTGGTAGAGAGGTAGATGGTCTATTCTACTGAAGACCAACACGGTGAAGTATTGGTATCAAACTATTTGATATTTTCCAGCGTCGGTGCTTGGCAAAGGTTATTTATAAAATAATAAATCATAAGTGATACATAAAACAGTACAGTGTTATGTTACGTTTTACACAATCGTATTTTTGTGTTATGACAGTTTATTTGTTACTTTGTTCTGTTGTCTGCAACAAGACAAGTAATCTGTGTGATCTGGACAAATGACAGAAAATATAATTTAATGGTGTGTATTTTATTTTCCATGTACTTACTCTAAAGCCAACGAAACGATTGCTTTGCTTTACTACTTTGTTGCCACATCAAAGATATTAAGGAGATTATGAGGTATGAAATATAAAGGGAACTAAATTGTTAGCTAGCTATAGGTAGGTCCTAATATAGAACGAATGGCTGTTTGTAAAAGATTACATAAAATTGGTGATTTTTATTGGTAGTCAAAGGCAATCAAACAAACAGAAACTATTCAAATGTTTGGTCCCTTGAGCTGTATCGGGAGCTTTGAGCTGCGGCTCGATATCAGACAGGATTTCGTTAATGTTAACTTCTCCCTTGTGTGCAGCCGCTGACATTTACCTTTACAGACACATACATTAGTTACAGTATATTGTAATATTTACACATCAATTCACGTTTGAATATTTTCAAGTATCCACTTCATGTAGGTTGTAACTCGTGTGTATAGTCCAGGGTAGCCTTCAGCACCACATTCACTCTTGCCGGTACTAGTAATTCCAAATAAGAAATAATTTATTTTGTTGTTCTCCATCACAGTTTTCACTAGCGAGCCTCCGGAATCCCCACGACAGCTGTCGACACCTTTCATACCTCCAGCACAAATAACAAAAGAGAACGATGTCTTCTCAATTTCAGGATATGTTACTTCGCATATATTGGTGGATACGGCCTTAAGAAAGATTTTTCGTTTTACAGTCGATTCTTGTTCTGCAACACGGACATAAGTTATATTAAGTAAGTAACCGAGTAAGTAATAATTAACGTATAACGAACACACTTTTCTATTCGCGGTCTCAGCCCCTTAGGCAGAAGACATTAATTATAGATTGATTATTAATTCTTGATGATTGAATTAAAATATTGACGTAGGCATCGTTAGATGTCCTTACTGCTTCATTCATTAGGTCTACTCTGGGAGCTTTTACCGCGGTATAGTTGGTGAGAGCGTGCGAGAAGAGTCGTGGGAGAATGTGAGGCGCATATAAAGGAGTTTCGGGAGTACACATTGTACGGTAGAAAAAGGTCTAAGCCTAGAGGTTATCCGACCTGTCTTCCAAAGATGATTGCAGCGTTAATTTGGGTCGCAGATGTTCCAACTGGTGCACGTGGTTTGAGCATGGATGCTTCTAAAGGTATTGCATAAGATCGCGAGGAGGAAGACACTAGTGCGGGGCGCCAGAGGATACGGTTATTCATACGCTGGGGGAGTGGAATGCAGAGATATCATACCGCCTTACTTACTCACACTGCGGTTATTAGTCCACTCGCTGTAGAGCATCGCTCAAGCTATACTCACAAGTGAGAAGTTCTGGCAGGCGGCGGTGTCCTTTTGAATAGAAGTCATGACGCTTAAATAGATTGCGGAGCGGGCCCAGAGAACGATCCCAATACAGGTCTGCTCTGGTGCTGAGGAACCTTTGGGGGCAAGAAGCTGGTACCTTCGTTTTTTTAGTTACACACCGTTGGAGGGCGACTCCAATGACTGAAGTCATCCCTCTTTCAGCGGATAGGAGGCCTAATAAGGACTGGGCCGTACCCGTCGGAGTGGAATAGTGAATGCGAAATCGATTTTATCTGACTCTCAGCCGGAAGCGGGAAGATCATCGTGTGGTGTTTAATCAGTTCCAAACCAACATAACGAGTAGTAAGGATCCGTGGGAACTTCCTTCACGTATAAAAAAGCATTGTCATTATTTAAAAAAAATAACATGAGTCAGCGGTGGCACTTAATTATTTAACTCGATGTGCTTTGTACGTTTTTATTTAAAGGGTGAAGTTATTTTTAATACGTGAATCATAACAGCGTCAAATGGTAACAAAAATTAGATTATTGCTAAAGCTGAATTTAAATTTTCTCAACTTCATTAAATTTGTTTTGTTGTGTTTCGAATTTATAGAGACGCTATTTAGGTTAGTACAAATTAAAACTTACGAAGTTCTGTGATTCCCCACCCAGCAGTTGAGTATACGCTTCCTTCATCATAGTCTTGTGCCGCAACATATTCCGTTGTGGGCAAGCAAACTGGTCTTATAAAATCTAATAACAAATGAAAACATTAATTTTGTTACTGGAAAGTATCACAGCAAAAAAACGTATGAAGATGATTAAATTACTTTCATTTATTAAAACCAACAAAATCAATAATGCAATACTAAAGCTTCAGTAATACTGAAATTTTCAAAATTTTGATAAATAATACTAAATAAGCTGTTTATGATTAATTTGTTGTTTTTGAAATTATATACCCTCTCTATTTAAATATTTTTCAATTCGTTGAAACCACTGTGTGAAGGAGAGAGTCCAATCTTCAGTAGAAACCTCTTCAACGGCTTCTTGGCATGCATTTACCGCCACTTCTAGCCTTGACAATCGTAAGCCTCTCTAAGTTTACCTTTTATTCTTGGGAATAAAAAAGTCGCAAGGTGCGAGGTCCAGACTATACGGCGGATGCGTCATTAGTTTCACATTTGAAGCTTTCAATTGCGAATTTCTCTTATCAGAATATGAGAAAGCGTTGTCGTAATGATATCAATCATGGAAGATTTACTATCAAATCAGCACCAGATCATGGGAGCTATGGTGCATCTCATAATTAATTTTAAGAAAGACAGGGCTGATCGCAAAATGTCTTCTTTTGTTATAAAACGGGTTAGCAATGTAGATGCTTCTTATCAAGATTTACAGAGCAATCATATCAAACTGTTTGAAATAGGTGATAAAGGTGACTATTATTTTAGAACTAATTATTTTAAGTGTCCAGTTTTTATCAAGAAACTAGATCACACATTATTTGTTTTTTAACGTCGGAGTCTTTTCTTAAACCAGCAACTCTTACCCTTACTTAGCATCCCCCGGTCCGATCACTCAGCCGTCAGGTAGCAATCAACATTATGGGTCGGCGGCTTCATTGTACAAGGAGCAGGGAACCAGCAGCAAGTTGTAAGAAACATTAAGGAAGCAAAGAAGCAATTTCAAGGCTTTACATTGGACAATCCACAACATCGAGCTGGTATCGGTTAAAGAAACATATGCAAACGAAGAGTTTCACAATTCACTCAAGTCACATTGAACGGTCATTGATTCCCTTCATTGGGAGATTGACAGTTAACTCAATAAAGAAAATGAAGATTACGAGCAGTCATTTAGCAGTTACAAAGCAAAGAATGAAGATAATTCGGAAGATTATTTACAACGAGCTAAGGTCACAAAGTACACAAGAAAATTCAACTCCAGTTATTGGAGTTCCGACTGTCAGCGGAAACTATCAACAATGGGTAACGTTCAAGGACTTGTTCAGGGGATCAATTTACAACAATAGATCTATGTCCGACGGGCAGAAGATGCAGTTATTTACGAGAAAACTTAGAGGAGAAACTGAAAAGTTTTAGTTATGAAAATAAACGAAACTTCATGGAAAATTTTGAATAATCGTTACAATAATAAAACGTTGATACGAAATACCTATCTTCATAATCTAATGAGTTTATCTGTAATTTAACAGCAGTCAGCAGTAACAACAAAAAATGCACGACACAACGAAACTAGATATCGATGTCAGTACCTGGGATCCTATCATCATTAACATCCTCACGTAGAAGATAGACGTCGATACACATTGAATCGCTTCAAGCATCGCATAAGATACGGGTTTTGGGAGATCTAAAAAATTTTCCTCAAAAAAAAAGAAACATTCCTCAAGTACATACCGAACATGAAATTAAAAACAGTATCAAATTTGTCATTGTGCAAGAACGCAAATTGTCCAAGAAGAAAGAATGCATTTCGACCAAACGATGTCATCATTGTCAAGCTGCACACAACACACTGTTACATGACGCTTAGCTAAGCACGAGTCAAAGCTGTTCATCGGACGCGATGCATATTAGGCATAAAATTAATACTAATATTTTTAGTTTTAGTACCATAAGGGCTCTGATAAATCAGGCATCAAAGACCTCACTTATTTGGAATACCGCCACTAAGATATTAGGATTGCAGCGAAAACAATACAAGAGTGTTGACTTTGGTGACCAAGACTTTGGTGTCGGAGTGCGTGAACAAAACGCAAATAATTATTAATATTAAAATATCTTCTATTTATAGTGATTCATTCACGTTTAATACCGACACAATGATAATGAAAAACTTAGTAAATAAACGGCAGAACAAACCATTTTCAAAACCATCCTGGACGTACATAGAAAACTTACAACTAGCGGGTCCCAAGTTTTAAATCAGTCGCTCGGTCTACATTCTATTGGCAGCTGATGTCTACTCCCATATCATTCAAGTGGGTGTCATCAAGGATTCAAAGTACATGCCGGTCGTTCAGCAAACCCGTCTAGGTTAGATTCTTCGGGTAATGTCGTTTCTACATATCGATGCAGCGTCGTCAACATCAATGTAGAAAATATATAGAAATTTTGTTCTATAGAAGACGTCTCCAAGGATATCACCATGTACTTCGAAGAGCTTCAACGTGTACAACTCTACGAGTCGACTATTACACGTCAAGAAGACGGTAGATACGTCGTACGTCTCCCGTTGCATCTCGATGCTTAAGACAAATTAGGTCAATCAAAACCCAAGTCTACTGAACAATTTTATCAACTAGAACGTAAATTTAACAAACAAGCAAAAGATTATAAAGCAATTATTCACGAATACATTAAGTTAGGACACATGAAGAAAACACTTCAAGATATTAAACTTATATCTTTCTTACCTCATTACTGCGCACAGCGACGAGAGCTCGTATGACTACAATTTTTTTATTTTCCAAGTACAAATTCCTTTAGTAAACAGAGAAAGTTAAAAACTACTTTGATTAATACCTATCAAGCACTAGGTCGACTTCGCAATGGTCAGCATCATGCCTGTCGCGGACTACGTAGCTTTGAATATCAACTATGTACATACTAACCTTTATTGCAGTTTGAACTGCACCATGTGTCACCTACGATTCTGTAATAAGCTTGTGTAAGATACAGAAACCGATTTATCAGCGAGGTTCGGATGAAGATCTGTGCATCAAGAACCAGAAAGGGACTCCTGCTCAACAGTAACATCTACGTGCGAGATATTGTGGTATTTTATTATTTAAGCAATTTTATGAGTATTTATATTTTATATATTCTGTTAAAAAAAGTATCGGGAATGGATTATTTATTTGTGGCCCCAAACTCAAATATTTTTTTTATTGGATTGCAACATTTTTTTTTCATTTTGGTGTGCAGTTTGCTTTGCATCCGTTATCTATATTAAATAAAGTGTCGTTTTTAGTTATATCGTATTTCGAGTCTCTATTGCGTGTTTTATAACGGACGAAAATATCAAACAAAGAGTTCGTGTTAAACTTTGCAACGCCAATAGAATTTCGTGTTCGGAGTCACTAAGAATGTTACAGAAGACTTGCGGTGAATAGAACTTATCAGAAATTCGTTCTTATGAGTGGCACAAATCGTTCAAAACCGGTTGAGATGTGATGGAAGATTTGACTCGCTCTGGTGGACCATCAACGTCTGCTACTGAGGTTAACATCGCCAAAGTGAAGGAAAAGGTGGCTCAAAATTTTGATTCAACTTTGAGAGAGATAGCCGTCAAACTTTCTGTACCTCACGAGTCAATCCCTACCATTTTAACTAATTTGGGTATAAAAAATATTGCCGTTTGGCTAGTCCCACTAGGCCTGAATTTTTTCCAAAAGCCTAAAAATCATTGAGGATATGTCAATTCCGACTCAATATTCGTGAAACGCATTGACACTGGTAACGAAAAGTAGGTTTATAAGTTTGAAATGCATAATAGGCAACATGCTTTGGAGTGGCGCCTTTCAACTGAAACGAAACAGAAAAAAAAGTCAAAGTTACGTTAACTGTTTTCTTCGACAATTGAGTCGAAAGTATTCGTTAATGGTTTGAAAGGCTTGATTAGCTTTTCGTTACGTAATGGGTAGAGCTGTAAAGTGATGTTTAAATTATATTTTATTTAAATAAAAGTAAGTTTACGGGCTACCTTACCCTCCAACCCGGAACACGTCAACGGCAAGCGGCAGGAATAGGTAGGGCAGTAGTACCAATCCGGGCGAGTCGCTGCGAAACTCTACCACCTTGTAGGATGTCACAGAGTTAGTGACGGTAAGCCTATGCTCGCCTTTTGCGAGCTACCTGGCAAGAAGGCAGATTGTCTATTCTGCAAAGGAGCCCGGACCAACACCTATATCAGTCGGTACGGTCTAATAATACACACTTAAACTCGAACATTAACGTGACTGAGTAACTTTACCAGTGAAGTTAACACGTTGAGCCAACCTCAACAAGGCAATGTCTGTTTTGACAAAGTCGCGAGTGTCGGAGGCCGGGAACGGCACCACGCTGGCCACCTCCACGTCCACTGGCTCGTCGTTGCACACATTACCGTAGCAGTCTCTCCCCGTTTCTGTGTTCCATTCACCCAAACGGACGCTGGAACTGTTTTTTTTTTAATTTAGCATAAATGGTTAATGTAGAACAATATTTTCAGAAAAGAATTTTGTGACAAACATGGATACAGATTTGAGTAAAACTTAAATTTCGAGACCGCGCCGACTACATACATCGCATTCAATAATGATGCGTTACAAACTGGGGACTGAGCTACCTTATTCACCCCGCCGAAACACTACACTGGGGGTCACTGACGTTATAGTGACAGTATAGTGGATAGAAGAGTCACCGCTGCTCTATACTCTTCACCATACAGTAACGGTCCATGGCCAATGACAGATATTTGTGTGCTACCTATCCGATGGGCAGGAATTATTAAAAAAATTCAAGGTATAAAAAATATTTAACGTACTTACACTTTAAACATCGTCCGAGTGAAGCAATGGGCTGCCGAGATAACGTATCGGTCAGTTATAAGCGAGCCAGCGCAGGCATATGTTTCTCTTTTCTTATCTGTTAATAAATATTCATTATTTATTCGATAGAGTCACAATAAAAGTAGAAGTTTTACGTTATTTCAATAGTCGTTCCTTCTTCATCTTTCCTTCTATGGCATGCTACGTGGGGTCAGGTCTCCTTATTACACTGCATTAGACAATTTAGTCTACTTTTCACAAATAAAAAAAGAAGTTCACCTCAACACGTTTTGAACCTGTACTCTTTCGTCTCTCACTAACTAACGCTCTAACCATTTGACTCGCAGAGGAGTCAACTCCTGTGGTAAAGTTTGCCCGTTTATCTCAGTCGCAGGAAAATATAGGTAAAAACTTAAATACATGGCAAGTAGCCAGAGTCTGATGTTTAAGAATTCACATGTACATACTAGCTGTTGCCCACGGCATTGTCCGCGCGGTAAATGATCCCACATAAACATTTTTTCGGGACAAAGACCATCCTATGTGTTAAACGAAATTACCTTCTAAGTTTATGTCTGCGAAATTTCATGAAAATCAGTTCAACAATTTTTGCGTGAAAAAGTAACAAATAAACAAACAAACATACAAACTTTCGCAATTATAATATTGATTTATTTATAATATTATAATAAACTTGTAGAAGAGTGCATTCCTTACAATTTTTTTAAGGACAAGTTACACAAATTGAATCTAAACCCAAAGTAAGTAAAATGCTTGTGTTATAGGTGTTAGTCAACGATACTAATATATAGAAATACTTAAATAGATACCAAAATAAATTTAATAAGCCCCCAGACTCGTAAATGCAGACATCTAAATGATAATCACACAAATGTCTGCCCCCATCGGGAATCGACCCCGAGCCTCGCGGTTAGTCGATGTAGTTAGTCGTGTACGCTAGCCACTCGACCAACGGGGCGTTCATTTTATACATTGAATATATTACAAAAAGAGGAACAGCAGATCACGTTTTAGGAGTTTCATGTTCCGAGGAAGGTTATAGGCTACCCGTGTACTATGGAGGTTTCCATGAGAGAGTGGTAAATGTCAAAATGTAAATTTGACTACAAATCAAATTATTTTATTTATACAGTTTTTGTTTCGTAATGCTAATGTGTGATTTACAAGTTGTCCCGTATTTTTTTCTAAGTCAAAAGTTTTGTAGTTCTGAAATTACAGATACCACAACACTCAGAAAACTGAAATGTAAAGAAATATTTGAATATAGAGATCATCTGAAGCTGGTGTGATGTCATTGTAATAACTTTTAAATAAATATTATTATTTTTATATTTTCATAGTATTCCTGGCATTCATAGTACGAATGCCAGGGGGTCATTGGCCAGAAGCGTGCACGTCGCGATCCCTGCCAGTCCATTGGACTGCAATTCTGGCCCGTAAAAGTACCGCAGAGCGGGTTAGGGCGTTCCCTGGAGGCGACGCGTACCGATCCGCCCTCGTCGGTACGAAAAGAGGCAGATGCGGCGATGGGGGCCGCCACACATCACGTCAGGCCCGTACAGGCGAATCGAGGAGTGGAGAGTGTCAAATAGGCACGTGGAATGG
>NJDC01019870.1:0-16971 GCA_002245475.1 Calephelis virginiensis | reverse complement strand
TGACTTACTGACGACTTACGTCTGATGACTAATTAAAATTAATTGAAATTTATATAAAATTTGATGCAAATTTCTACTTGACTAATGGCTAAATACTAACGTTAAGGCCAAAACTTAAAGAAAGAAAGAAGAAAGAAAGAGGATGAAAATAAAACAACACTGATAGGTACTTAGTGAATGAAACCAGTTCAACCTTAGGAAAATTATTTATTGTCAAATTCAATAGGTACATCAAAGTAACAGTAATTTATTTTGGAGAAACTATCGATGCATTTATACAGATGTAGTTTTATTTTACATGTTCTAATTTATATACAGTATTTGAAAACGCAATGCAAATGATTTTATTCAAATAGGAGCAAAACACTGATTTTCTAAACTTGACATGTTTTTATTGTTATTATACAAGTTACGACAGTTTAAACAACATTAAGTAGTACCTGTTTTATAAGTTACTGCAGTGCAAATTATGCATCTTCATTAGAATATAAATTTTACGAACATTATACACTTAGCGCAGCCTTTCCCAAAGTGGACGATAACGCCCCCTTGTGGGCGCTGGAAGCCTAGAGGGGGGCGGTATAAATCTTGAAAAAAATGTTTTTTTTAAACTAGGCGCAACAAATATGTTATTGAGGTTATTGACAAGAAAAAAACGAGGGGGGGGGGTGCTACAAAACAACTGATTTTCAAAGTGGGCGTTACATGAAATAAGTTTGGGAACCTCTGACTTAGCGTCATGGCCAGAGTGCCCTTATAGTTTTTGTTTAATCAAATTGAGCGACCCATGTACAGGTGTTATTAAATAACGTTCACTAAAATAACTACGACCAGTAGGGTTACTCTTAAATCTCGATGTCGTGCGAATTGGAAATTGGAATCGTATATGTCACTTTAGGTACTTTTGAACACAGAATTAGGGGATTATTAACATTTAGTTATAAATAAATTCAACGAATAGGATTAAATAAGTTACTATTTACTATTAACTAAATGGTAATAATTCGCCAGTATTGTGTTCAAGAGTACCTAAAATGACATATTCGATTCCAATTTCCAATATTGCATGAATCGAGCTTCAAGAGTAACCCTACAGTTCTGTGATTTTTTAAAGCTGCTATTTTAACACCGAACCGAGATTTTTTTTAAGAATTAAGTAAGGACGTTTTTTGAGTTGTGATAGCAAATTATTCAAATAATATTGCATTAAAGTTTCATAGTGTGGTCCCAGAGATTCTTTGAATCAACGTGGACGAATGCAATAAATACTAGATGAAAAGAATGTACCTTACAGTTGAAATAAAATGTACAAATTGTGTATAAATACACCTTAGCAGGTTCTGAACAAAATAACGAACGTTTAACATTTAACGTATTTAAAATAGAAAACATTAACAAATAATTCTTTACAACAAAAATACTCTAAAATATTTAAGTAAATTACTAGGTATTATAAAGTTTTATACAATATTCTAAGTAACGCGACATTGTAGAAGAAATTACAGTGAGTGATACAAACATGACAACTCATAACATTGTGCGTATTCTTATTTGAGGCTACAACGGGTAGGTATTTGTAATTGATACAAAATGCTTATATAATTAATTTAATTTCAGCACAAATAAAAATGTTGTATTATAGGTACATATCGAAGATTAGTTTGCAAGTCATCACGTATTACGGAATACGGATACAGACATAACTGATATAATCATTTTTTTTTCAATTTATTTATTTGTAGAAGTAGGTACAGTCATAGGTCTTAAAGATTACATTACAAAAGAACGACTACTCCTGGCCTAGTGGCGTACATATATTATTTAGGAAAAAAGTACTTAACTTTTAAGAAATACCTACAATTTGAAATTTGCAGCAGTTTCACTATCTCACTTATGCACGCAGACATATGTAGCTGAATATTAAACTTTGACTTTAAAACAACGCAGTTTTGGAGATTTTTTAAATATGATTTGTTATAAATATATTTATAAAAAATAATAAAATATGTAGGTGACAAACAGAAAATTAAAGCACAAATCGACGGGTCCTACGTAAACTGGTACAAATGCAGTTGCACAACTTTACAGGAGAACGATTTGTATGTTTTAATGCGTGTAACTTAAAAAACTGCGTTAATAATTTTAATTATTATTTTGGTAGTTTAAGTACGAATGATGCCATAAAAACGTTAGTGACATTTTGCTGCTTGCACCAGTTTACGTAGGACCCGTCGAAATGTGCTAAGTCGGCTGAAAATCAAAACATTTGCCAATAAGAAAATAATCGTTTAACGATATATAATCCACAATTGGACATATGAATAAATTCTTTATTAGCATCTCCAGGATTTTTTATTATTTTACTAAAATAATTGTATTAATTTTACATTCGACTGATATATTTATATCATGTAACTTATATATAACTTATATATATATATATATTCTGAAAACTTGGATTTTGAAACAAATCACGGCCGACTTTTAATAGTTATGTAATTTAAAAACATTACGGAACCCAATAACTAATATTGTTTCAATGTAATAAAGTTTGTCAACTTTTATTTTTAAAAATTAAATAGGTATTCTACTTAGTTTATACCTCCATATGAAAGTGCAGGTTCCTTTATTTCACAAATATGTATACAAACAGTGTAAATATCTGGTGTATTGTTTTTATTGAAACAAAAGTTATTTGTTTAATAATACTACATCCAAAAAGATATTTTGTCTGTATTAGTTTATAAATTCACACATTGATATTAAAAATTGCCGTTGAACACACAACACAATAAGAACATCTAAAGTTTCAAAACATTTAACTACCGATAGAAATTTTCAATAACATAATTTGTGCTTTAACAACTACATCTACCAAGTGTAAAATTATTATATAAGTACTTAATTATGTACTAGTTATATTTGGTAACCATGACATGTACAATTTTAAAACGATTTTTCTATATTGTCAAAATTTAAGTAGGTATTATTGTCAAACATTTATAATTTAAGAACATATTATTGTCAATTTTTATAACCACAAAATTATTTAAATTCTAAAAGCTTCATTTGTTTTATTTTGTAATGTTGGTACTCCTTTAACATCCTACTAAATGTCTATAGCGAATTGCCTATGTAAAATGTGAAGTCAGTTTCTTAACAAGATAAAAAAAACATTCATCTTGTACGATATGAAGATTTTATATTTTATAAATATTTAATAATATATCGTTATTTAAATAATGATTCAAGCTGTTTTAAAATATTTTTCAAATGGAAGTAAAATTAAAGTATGACACGAGAATAACAAACTAATTATGCTGAAACCTAAATATTTACGTTGCCTAGATAGTGAATTATTTCATTCTATTTGTCATTTATAAAATTGAAAAATGTCGTTGAGTCGAAATTGACTTATTTCTTTCATTCTTAAACATTACAAAATATGATGACCAATCAGGCTTTGGTTTTTCATTATTGCCCATTCACTTCGTTTTATGATAGTTGACTTAATGTAGAATTGTTAAATTATGTAAGGTTTTGTAACTATGAAATAAATTTCAATTTCATTAATAATTTGTAAGTTTGTATTTTTATTGTAAATAATATACTCGTATATATACAATATGTACTATAATAAAAATAAGTGAAATAAATCACAAGGAGAAGTTATTGGTATCCCTTTAAATGAAACAAACTTTTTTTGAACAGATTAGATTCAAAATATTTTTTTGCATTATATGTTTTACATTTACGTTACCATTGAAAGGTCTATCAAAAGATTTAACACATTAAATTCAAAAACTTTTACATATTAAAATATCATTAGGTCACTTAAATTCTAAAATTATTGTCATTTAAACTATTCTTACACTAATATTCTGCAAGTTTATGTATATAATTATATATCAAAGATTTACTAACAGCTTTATTGTCACATGTTACTTTAATCTTTAATTCGAAGAATTATTATAATAAGTAAGTATATTTTATAAATAGGTAGGTATTTTCAATTAACCTAAGAATTTTTCAAACTTCGTAGATACCACAATAATATTAATACATAAACGGAACGGGCTAGAAGTTTTCTTGTGTGCAAAATAAATTATAATTTTATGACATAATATGGTTTTTGATAAAAGTAAAAATATTTATAATTGCAAAAATGACATGGATCAGACTTTTTGTTGCAACAAATAAACTGAGTATCTACCAAAGCCAAAGATTAAAAAATAACTTTAAATAAAATTACATAACTTAAATTACCTATATAATTTCAAAATTTATTGTAAAATTTTATAACTACGAGAAAAAATTTAAATTTGCAATACTGCAAAGCTTTCAATAACAATTTTAATCATATTTTTTTAGTTTAGTTTCAATTATATTTTTTCTTAAAAATAAATCATAATTAAATTAGTATTATTATCAGAATTAAATATTAATCAAGATTATTGTCTTACCTTTGGTAAATAGGTATAAAATACGACAAGAAGTACCTTGACATATGTACTCGTACATGTCAATTGCATACATACCATTGCAAACATTTGTGCAATTTTTATGAATTGAAAAATTCATGTATACATGAATATATGTATACTAGTTCCAGGTTTATTATTTAAAAATTTTCATCAATTACATTAAATTTTACGTCCTATTAAAGTTGATTTTAGGACAATATTTCTACAATTTAGTGTTAGATAAATAAATATTTAAACATTAGCTAATGCCAGATGATTATTAATTTACTTAGAAATGAATATAATAGCTATGTTTATGATTATGTTTTGTAAATTGTTTTAAAACCGGCAACATTTGTTTTAGCTAAATTGGTTAACTATAATTTAGTTTTCAAATTCTAATAAATATATTTTTCAAACTGTATAATATTATTGATATGAAATTGATATTTAAGAAGATTGACATTATTTACCAAAAGTTCCTGTACAAATAGCGAGCCCTGTCATATTACACACATCATATACCATATCACATCATTTGTAGACATCCTATATATATAAAATAATTATAAAATCTATCTTATGTAGATAATGTTACAACTGTAAACTTTTACTATAAGAAAAAGTTTATTTTATAATACACATTACTTTTTAGAAATACAAGTACAACAAATTATTGTCTTCGTAACTAGGTATATAATTTCTTTACCTAAATACTTTATATAGATCCATTTTCATCAATGTTACAATAATTCTTATGCAACTTTCAACATTTAAACAATATGAATAAATTTACTTAAATATATAATATTAGTAGAAATTTAAATATTTACGGAGGTCATCCATTAACGATTATTATTGTCATGAAATAAAATATTTTTCAATACTTTACAATAATTTTTTGATTAAAAATGGACCTAATATGTATGAAAACATACAAAATATATAATTATTGTCGTATTAATTGTGTATGTTAATAATTTAAGTAATTAGACAAAAACAGAGCTCGCTGAATTTATCGAAACATTTTTTTACCTCGCTAAAACAATAAAAACTGTCAAAATGACATAAATAGTTGGTAGGAATTGGAGAGTGGCGGCAAAATTGACTATAGCGCTCTTATCCCCGGGAATCGGAACGGGGGTTCCTGGGTCAACGACGTGGATCTTCCAACCCAAGTTATTGTGTGTATAACACTGTGAACAATAAAATATTCATTTATAGCAAGAAAAAAGCAGCGAACAAGCGTGTGGCTCTAAAGTGTGGCTGTGCTAAGTGATAGTCGTAGCCTAGAGACACTATTTAGATGTTGTAGTTCTGTTTTGTGGCCGGGGTGTGAGGCCAATTGCGCAATCCTATCGGCTACTTTACCCTCTGGACCGGAACAAGACAGAGTCATTATGACAGCAGGAATAGGTAAGGCAGTGGATCCTTACCCGAGTAAGTTGCTGCACAGCACTTTATCACCAGTGATTTTGTAGGTAATAATCTTGCCTTTGCTCGTCTTTAACGAGCTGCCAGGCAAGAGGGCAAATGATCTATTCTAGATTCTATACTTCTTATCGTCGGTGCTTGGTGGAATTCCATTCTTGATGCAATTTATTGAGAAACACTTGTACTTTCCACAATATATTTTATTATTTTTTATTTTTATGGTTTAGCCAACCGGTTTCGCTATACAAGCATATTCAGGGCTATATATTTTATACGAAGGACCCGGACCGACAGGAAAGGAGGAAAATAATAAACAACAATTTTTTACACAGTAAATAGTTTTATAGAAGGTAATTCACAGACCCAAATAGACGGATTTCCTGATCGCAAATTCACACTGTTCAGTGTTTATCTTTAGCTATACCTAGCTAAAGATAAAGTGGGTTGACATAATGAGGCTGGGATGTTGAGTAACTAGTATAAGTATACCGGCTATTCTGCTCTTGAAAGCTAGTGGCCACATTGTTGTGATAAGAAAAAAGAAATGACCTTACTGTTTTCAAAGTCTACCTAATTTTAATACTTAATAACGCCCTGTACGACAAAGTACGGTTACTCTTAACGAACTCACGGAGCGGTTTTCACCCGCGCCCGCCGCGTTTGCGGGCCTGCGGCTTCTGTAGAATATAGATTTGTATGCAAAAAGGGAGAGCACATTTCACGAGGCGTTTCACACCCGCAGCACCCGCGGTTGGTCCGCCGGTACAATCGTACAAATTTCAATCGCGAGTTTTTAAATAACACCGCAGTAAAAACCTCGCATGTGCTGAACAGACTTCTTGGAGACGTCATACGTAAATAATAGAAGACAAAGTCTCATGTTTTGTGGGCTACGTTTCAGTCAGTCCGGGCTCCTTTGTAGAATATACCATCTGCCTTCCTGGGCCAGGCAACACTAAAAAGCGAGCATAGACTTATCGTCACTAACCCCATGACATTTGACTAGGTGTTAGAGTAGAGAGGGCGCCTCGCCCGGATTTGTACCGCCGCCTTAACTATTTATGCCGCCATAGCGTTATTGCTTGCCGTTGACGTGTAACGGTTCGGAGAATTAGTTAGCTGGTAAACTTACTTTTGCTCGAAGTCTAACATCCCGGCCTAAGGTTGGCAACTTGACATTCCCACCTTTGGTGTCTCTAGGCGGCGTGAATTTTTTACCATCAGGAAATCCGTCTACTTGTTTGCCTTCCTATAACTTAAAAAAAAACAATCTAGGTCTAGTCTTCAGACGACTCAGAGACGTGATACGTACCTTGTAGCCGACTTGACCTGGTGTTCCTGTAATTCCGTGCACATCGCGCTTCTATCAATATAATGCATATGCAGTGTTTCTTGGAGACGTCGTACGTACCAGTTAGTAGACCATGTGTCTCATGAGCTCAGTTTAAGTTGAGTACGGTGGGCTTCTCTCCTTACATTCTGGATGTAGAGTACTCGTGTGCTGAACAGACAACTTAAGAGATGTAATACATACCTGATAGTAGACCAGATCAGGCGTCTCGTGGGCCACAGTCCAGTTGAGCATGGCTGGCTCCCCTTCGTTACACTCAAGCTGAAGAGTCTCCATGTACTGTTCGAACGTCTCCGAAGTCGTCGACTGGTCCGTAGTCTTGTGCGTCCATTCACAGTAGCGGCCAACTAAAATGCGTGACTTTTTATTACTTCATATATACAGGGTGATATTTAAAGTAAAATTCAAATTTTAAGAAACGATTCAAAATCGATAACAATTTCATGTATAAAGTAAGAAAAAAATTAAAAAAATCAATTTATAATTCTTATCTAACATAAAATACAAGATGCATAATTATAACGTAAACAAAGCATAAAACTGGCCTTTGCTCCCTTATATTAAATCTTGGATGGTGTTTTCAAAGTAACCCTGTATATAAACGAAAGGCTTACGATAAAGAAAGGTAGTTAAAAATTGAACGTTATCCTATTTGTACTATTTTCATTAGTACTTTGTGCTTTAGTTACATGATCTGCCTGAAATTACAAATTCTATCTTATACAAAATGATATACCAGCAGTGGGATACGGGTATCCTTCGCTGTCATACGCCACTCCAGCAAACACCCTCTGTTTTCGTTGGTCTTCATTCTTCTTCTGTCCAAAACCACCTTCGGATGAGTCACTGATGTAAAATGGATGGAATCTGTAGATAAAACAATAACATAACCACATCAATATTGTAATCGGGTATAACTGAAACAACCACTTGCTAACGGTTTTGCATGTCTATCCACAGGCGTTGGTCACATAATCAGCCCTGAACATTACCCATCCTCAGGGTTTAGAGTGCGAATAGCTTCGCACCTCCAAAAGAAATGTTGGTTGCTCCAGCGTTAAAACAATTACACAATACGAGTATCCTTTCGGTCACTCTCATGTATCACTAAGCTAGAGGTAGCAGCGACTCGCTCGGATTGGTACTACCGCCTTACCTATTCCTGCAGCCATAACGTCAGCGCTTGCCGTTGACTTGGTCCGGTTCAGAGAGTAAGGTAAACTAAGGTCTAACTTCTCGGCCTCAGGTTGGTAGCGCACCCTTACCACCTTTGGTGTCTTTAGGCGGCGTGAATTTCTTACCAACAGGAAATCTTTGCTTGTTTGCCTTCCATTATCATAAAATAAAATATATACAGAAGGACATCATTTAAAATTGATCTCACCTTGCTGGGTTAGTCCTGTCATCACCTCCCTCGACAAAGAAGGTGTAGGTCTTGCCTCTTTCCACATACACTTCTGGTATCAATTGGTCGTTAATGTACCACGCGATGCCCCATGACGGATGGCCTAAATAGCGTCATTATTATTAGGAAAATTAAAAAAAAAAATTGGCTGAGCCATCTGCACCCTGAAAGTTATATTTTGGAACCTCCGTCAAATTAACACGAAAAATGTCAAATGAGCGAAAGACTTTCACAGGAACCGTCAAATGCCGATGTTAAGAAAATATCGCTATGGTTTATCATGGCTTTTAAAGAAAAATAACAGAGGATCTTCCACCACTTTCTTAAAAATGTTATATTATGCCTTTTTAGACACTGGTTATATGGTGTCATAAAAGCTGAAGGCTGAAGTTATGGTACACTTCGAAAGAAAAATATAGTTACATTTATTAGTTTGTAGAAATCGTATATAACAAACGTTGGGACTTAAACTAAACTTTCATTAATTATTTCACCTGTATTGATACATACAAGTCGTATAGTTTTATGTGAGACTAGGTGAGGCCCTCCACATTGTACACGTCATATTGAAGTGACTTTTCTTGGTTAGGTAATAATTCGACGAAAGTGTTGACCATAGCTATACGCGACTTAATAAATATCTACTACACTTAAACAAAATACCTACTACACTACTACAACCACTAATACTACACAATATTTGTTAAATTTGTAAAGACAAATAGAAAAACTGACAAAAAAATTAGTAACCCTCGTCACAGTACAAATATGAAACTCGTTTTGGGTACTGTATCCTGTACACAAAACATAGCAATAATTGTTTTTAACAAATAAGTATTTCATTAACAAGATTTAGTCTTATTACTGTATATACGCCTAACTACAACGACATACGACGACGGGGGCAGGCATTTGTGTGATAAACATTTAGGTGTCTGCATTTCCGGGTCTGGATGTTTATTAAATTTATTCTGGTATCTATTTAAGTATTTCTATGTATTAGTATCGTTGACAAACACCCATAACAGACGCATATAGTATGCTTACTTTGGGGTTAGATTCAATTTGTGTAACTTGACCAGGGATTATATGTACCCATACAAGATATACAAGGGTCAAATACATTCATGCCTGTACATTATATATATTTTAGAAAACTTTACTTTGTTAGGTAATCGGATCGTTGTACGTTGTAGAATGCAAAGGTTTCTTTAACAAATTTTGTCTACTTAATTGTTTTAGTAGTTACTAAAACTAGATTTAGGTTTTACAGGGATGATTATATATTAAAATAAATTTACCGTATCCATATCCGTTGCCAATGTCGTTGTCTGCATGAAACCAAAATTGATTACTTTTAACCGACTCCAAAAGAGAGAAGGTTCTCAATTCGATTGTATGTTTTTTATATGTTTGTAACGTTATTCTTCGGCCAATAACCAATTTTTATGGTTCTTCGCTATTCCATGATGGTCATATATTAATTATATCATGATCTGACAAGTCGTTTTTGAATTATCTTATACACATAAAATGTATCTCTATTTCCCTTGATTAACATAGCACGCCTGAATCTATGTACCAATTTCGCTAACTTGTTTATTGTTGTAAAGTTGTCGTTAGTTACTGCCAGAAGATGGTTCACATTATAAAAAAAAACAATTTTCATAACTACCATAGGACAACATGTTTAGGTTCGCTAGTACTTAATAATGTATGTTTTTGTATTCATTGTCAACTTCATTATTAATGATATGTTAAAAAAGTTATACCCACTAATGTATATAATTTATGCATTATTAAATACAATTCAATACTACTGAAGAATTTTTTCAAAACTACCCGTAGGATGTTAATAAAATTTACGAGGGACCACCTCAGAATCATTACCTATCTTTTGAAAAAAGAGCATTGACAAAAGGCGGCTGTTGGCAAGAGACAACCGTGTTGGTCCGGGCTCCTTTACAGAATAGACCATCTGCCTTCCTGCCAGGCAGCTCGTAAAAGGCGAGCATAGTCTTACCATCACTAACACCGTGACATCTGACTAGGTGGTAGAGTTTCGCAGCGACTCGCCCGGCTTACCGCGTTATCGTACCACCGCCTTACCTATTCCTGCCGCCATAACGTCATGACGTGTTTTGGTTCGGAGGATAAGGTAGCCGGTAAAGTTACTTTTGCTCGAAGCCTAACATCCCGATCTCAGGTTGGCAACGCACCATTACCACCTTTGGTGTCTCTAGGCGGCGTGAATTTCTTACTATCAGGAAATCCGTCTGTTTGTTTGCCTTCCTATAACAAAAAAAAACTGTCCGCTGTCCTTTGACCGGAATGTTATTCTGCCCTCAGTACCGGAACATGACCGAGTAATATATACCGCCATAATTACTCTGTCATTCACTCTGCTGTGTATCTCTACCCGGGATGTTGCTGCACAGCATTCTATTATCAGTGGTTTATTGAAATTCACTTATCCATAATTAAGCTCAGAATTTAGGGAGCTACAGACATCAAAGACGTTTATCGGCTAGGAAGGTAGACAAGCCAACAACATCGTCAAGCTCTGACGTTATAACAGTAGAAAAAAAGGCGAGGATAAATATCTCGGCTAGTAAGTAAAAAACTCCATCCTAGTCTCGTTCTTTTATCAGTACATCTGTTCTACTATTATTCAGTCGAAGTTGAATAACTAATTTGCTAGCCTGATGCCGATGCTCAAACTAACTAAAAAAAAGTATCTTCACGCTCATATCCCCGAAGTGGTAGGCAGAGGTACAACCAAGGCACCCACAACTAGCCAAAGACACTAAGTCCCATAATGTGATAGGTGGCAAGCCTATCGCCAACCGGGCACATTTCCAATCCCGACCAACATTTTTTATTAGAAAATTGGAAAAATCCAATTTTCTGTGTGTTGGCCGACCCAGGATTCGAACCCGGGACCTCATGCAGTCAAGTCCAACACCCGGACCGCTAGACCACAGAGGCGATAAACAAACCAACTAGTGGTACACATACCAGTGATAGGAGTATATCCTCGTCGACCGCCAGCGGGTCCGATGCGGGCTGTAAAGTTGGTCACTCCGGCCACTATTCGAGCCGGCCAGGGAGTTGGCCCACTTGCATCTAGGTCTGCTAGACCAATACAGGTGTTGTCGTTCTGGAATTATCATTTTCATTCAGTTTTTGTTTGATTAAACAAACTACGTTTGAGAGTAAGGTGAACATTTTTGACCGAGAGTACGAAGACAAATTTATGAGACCTGAATCTTCAATTGGCTACTTTATATTTTTATGCATAAATTCTTAAAGGATAAAGGATGACTTAATACTATTTAGCATTCTCTACCGGTCAGCCATTCGATTTTTAACATTTTTATGACAACCCATTTGCTATTTCTCTTTTGTTGTGTAAGTAATTGCTAGGAGAAGGTTCTTATGAAGGGAAACACAAGGAAAATTGCAAACAATGTCATAGGAACTACTAGTAACTGTTAATGTCGAGCAATATGAAGTCGGCTAAGTTGGCTAGTAAATAAATAAAACTTGCTAGCAAGGATAAATTTACTTAAAAAACTTTTAAACTCATGGGTAAAAAAAAGTATGTATGGCAGCAAGAAAGCAGGATGATTAGAATTATTGTACAAAGTGTTAGTGACAGCTAACCGAAAAAAACCATGGCCTCAGACCATGATACTGAGTTCAGAACCGAAGGATTTTTTGTGGGCAATTTTTGTGTAGTTTAACTTATTTTTTTTATTAACAATAAAAAAATAACACCGAAAATTACAGAAAATACGTTTACAGTTACAGTTAAAAAAATGAATTAAAAAAGAAATAAAAATATAAAAGTATAAAGTTGTCCAGTTGTATTCAAAAAACAATTAAAAACAACTTTCAATTCCGAAAACTATTCAGTTTTAACAAAAGTAAAGTCTGTCACGTACCTAAGTCAAATAATTTAGTTAAAATTACACCTAACATTTCCCACACAAAAATCCGTGTTTTTTTTTTGATGAGCTATCACTAACACCCGTTATAAATACTTAAGTATGTATAAAAACAATCCTACATAAAAGTAGGCGAATATTTTTATAAAAAAATCATAATGTGCGTGTTCGAAAATTTTAATGTACCTAATTGTTTAGTTTTAGTTTATTTTTAATGGTATTTTATACTAAAAAAAGTAAAGTAAAGTATCTTCACGCCCATATCCCCGAAGAGGTAGGCAGGGTACAACCAAGGCACCCACGACTAGCCGAAGACACTAAGTCCCACAATGTGATAGGTGGCAAGCCTATCGCCAACCGGGCACATTTCCAATCCCGACCAACATTTTTTAATTAGAAAATTGGAAAAATCCAATTTTCTTTTTGTTGGCCGACCCGGGATTCGAACCCGGGACCTTATGCAGTCAAGTCCAACACCCGGACTGCTAGACCACAGAAGCGACAGAGTATTTTATACTATTGTTATATTATTGTAAAAAAAGTTTCTTGACATATTTAAAGTGTAGTTTTCCTTCGAAATAAAGTAAGATTTGATTGTGGGTGTCAGTGGCTGTCAACATAATATGCTCACTTGTGCTAGAGTTTTACAAAGAGCCATAATAAATACCTGAGTTCCGAAGTCAATCTGTACATCAGTCCTTGTGGTATCCATGAAAGAATGCGCGTTGGCCTCGTTCCTAGAGTTAAGAGGCCCAAATGCCGCTATCACCGACTGAGGCCGTGTTGTGACAATCTCTTTATCTCTACTACTCTCCGTGGCTGACAACGGGCGACGATATGTTATTGTGGTGATGCCATCTTGTTGGTGGCCTGAAACTGAAAAAAAAACTTGCTTTTTATTTTACAGGTCAGTGAGAGATCGGTAGCACATTGAATGTAACCTATACTTAATATTATAAATATGAATGTTTGTCTGTCTGTTGCTCTGTAGTCACGGCTAGACCGCTGAACCTATTTTAATAAAATTTGCTAAAGCTAAAGACTCGAATTGAAATATAGGCTATTTTTTTAAGAATCAACCCTCAGGACTATAATAGGGGATGAGTGACTCGTGTCTATTCTACGCTGACGAAATCGAGGGTAAACAGCTAGTAAATAATAAAATAGTACAGGCTTCTAGTCATTCATAGATCATCCTTATAAATGCGAGTCCTAACTCCAAGATGTCCCATGGGTTTTGCACTCTCAATGCGCTAAGATGCAGATGAGATGTCTTCTGAATTTAGTTACATGGATGTGCCTGATTGAATGGATTTATTCTTATTTGTGCACCAAATGCATAAAAAATATAAAATACAAAAAAAAAACTTAATAACGAAGCGATACACAAAGGCCGTCTAGCAAAATCGATATCAGAAGCGGTCTCTTCCAGGCAAACTTATGATAATAATAAATGATGTCTAGCCTAAAAACCGTTTTTATTTGTATTAGTAAAATACTTCTAACAGAATCCACTCTTTAGTGGATTTTCAACATTAGAGATATTTAAAAAATAGGTTTAGGCGACTAAAAGGGTCAACAGAACGTTTTCACCATTTTCAGATATTTTGTCTGTTTGTCTGTAACTGTGATTTACATCGAATCTACTAAATTGATCATACGAAATTTGACTGGTGCTTACTTGATGTTCCGAGGTAGCTTACAGGATACTTTGTATCCCGCTCAGAAAAAGACTTCCCGTGGGAGAGGGGAATAAGTCAAAATGTAAATTAGGCTATAATTAATTACGCGTCGACCGATTTAATTTATTGTTTCTTTGATTTATAGTACTTACGTACTTTACAGATTGTTCTACAATTCCAAGTTATAAATAATTTCAAAACTACAAAAAGTTTTGAAATTACAAACTTAGCAAAACTCAATTTAAACTGACCACATAACTTGAAATCCGGAATCAAGAGAAACACTTGAACGTCCATGTCATTTTGCTTTACGCCAGGTTAGTTATGAAGTGCCAAGTGAACATAGTTTGCCGGCTCAGCTAGTCACATATATAAACATATACCTTTCTACACTGTCACATACATACCGCTGCAGTAGTATGACCTGCAACAACTAACCTAGGACTGCGTCGTTGCTTCCTCCGAGTCTGGCATCTGGGCATACTCCTCTGTCTCCATCACACTGTGCCAAGTGGGTTATCGTGTAATCTGCGACCCGCGGTTGATTTGCCCTGAAATGAAAAACAGATATTATATTAAAACTAGTGGTCGCCCATTGATTGAAATTCGACCATAATAAATTTTAACATCTTGTTGATAAGAACGCCAGCTTCATTTTTCAAGACCAACTACTAAACTTTATGAATAGTTATTGCGCCATCTGTGATCTTTTATGGTTATCATCAATATATTTGTTTGTGTGTGACAAATGCATGGTAGTGTGGGTAACGTTTTATTTATTGAATTAATGTACTTTATAAGCATTATTATCGAAAAATGTTAGCGTTCTGCACTTCTCCTAGACATAAAATATAAGTGTGCCAAATTTTATGCTCCTGCGTCCGCGCAATTTTCGTAAAAAGGGGTCCAAAGTTTTGGCATCACGTGTTAATATATAGATTGTCTTATTATAAAACCCCTCATTCATATGTATTAGAATCTTAGACTAACACCCATACCACAACTTGAAGTTATACTTCTTTTGGCGCGATTGGGAAAAATGATGAGAGTGAATTTTTACGATGCGCGCGCACACCGACAGATAAATGTGACAGTCTGAAGTTAGCTGCTACCGACAGAAAAAAGCAATACCCTGAAGTTAGTTAAGAACCTTTTTATTTGGTATTTTTGGATTGTTACGCCAAAGAAGTATAACTTCTTACGTGCGTACATGAGTACACACACTGTTTTTTATCCTTACTTTAGGCTTAGATTCAATTTTTTATGGTGTTGGAAGGCAAACAAGCAAACAGATTTCTTAATGAGAAGAAATTCGCGATGCCTAGATACACCAAAGGTGGTAACAGTGCGTTGCCAATCTGAGGCCACGAGGTCAGGCCTCAGGCAAAATTAACCTTATCTTCTCTACTGTAACACGTCAACGGCAAGAACTGACTTATGGCGGCAGGAAAAGATAAGGCGGTGGTACCAATCCGGGCGAGTCGATGCTAAACTCTACCACTTAGTCAGATGTCACGGTGCTAGTGACGGTAAGCATATTCTTACCTTAAATTAGCTGCCTGGCAGGAAGGCCGATAGTCTATTCTGCAAAGGAGCTCGGACCAACACGGGGAAAATTTGTTTAACTTGTCCAAGGGATATATTATATTTATTTTTTTATATACACATTTACGATTAGGTACATGCTCATACAATCCGGAATGGATTTACTTGGACATACCTAGTCGGTAAATGCAATTGGATCTACAGTTGGTAGGTACCAGTAGTATGATAGTGCAGCATGTTTCTTTTGTAAGTAGATAGGTAGTTATTTAGGCACTTGTGATTGTTAATAAAATACATATTAATATATTCTGTTCCAACATATACACATATAAAGATTAACAAAATCATCAGTTCGTCTTTTTTTCTATTTTAAAATAATAACACCATGTCATCCACGTATAGCATGTTATTGGTTCGATGTTAGTTTTAGACATTGTCAATAACCCCGTGTCGGTCCAAGTCCTCGAGAGAATAGACCATCTGCCTCTCTGTCAGGCAGCTCGTTAAAGGCGAATACGGGTTGAAATATAGATCAGTACCAACAACACTGTTGTGCAGCAACTTGGGATCCACCGCCTTGCCTATTCCTGCCGCCATAATGACTCTGTCTTGTTCCGGTCTAGAGGGTAGGGTAGCCGGTCGACTTGCACAACAGGGGGGTGATTATGTAACTCAGTTACCAACTCAAAATGGATGAGTGTACATCGAAACGCTGTCAAATGACGTGTTTTATATTTGCTATCTCCAGTGACCAACAGAAATACAATAGGGATAGCAAACACAAATGACGTCATTTGATGTTCACTTTTGCAGTTTGAGTTGGCAACTAAGTTACATAATCACCCCCCAGGTCTAGCATCCTGGACGCATGACAGCGACGCACCTGTAACATAAATGGCCACGCCACGCTTTCCAGGCCACGGTAATCTTTTACAACCAGAAGACCCGTGTGCTTGTTTGCTGACCTATCACATAAAAAAAGCAGTACCTAACATAGGAACATACAATAACATACCAAGATGTATAACTGTCGAGAACTAAAACATTTAACCACTTGCATAAATCTGATGATATGACGATATATAATTTAAACAATAATAGGCTTAAGGTTTGATAACTTTTACATTGTTAGGTACCTACC
>NJDC01019851.1:0-13832 GCA_002245475.1 Calephelis virginiensis | reverse complement strand
CATTACCTCCGATAGCGGAGTAGTAGTTTCCACTTCATAAAAAAAGTGTTAGGAGTTTAATGTTCAGGAGTAATATAGCTTAATGTTAAATACCTTTAACTCAGACAAGACCGTCACTTACAGCAAGTATAATTTATTTCCAATGTGATGTTCGAAAAGGAGATTAAGCCCAAGAAGTTCCAAGACATTCCAGTGAAACCGAAACGTTTTGATAACCGCAAACACGTGTTTTACGTTACAAGGGTAAGGGCCTTCCCGTAACCTAAGAATAGCGATACCAATATTACTAGTGTTGAAACTTTGTAAATTGTATCCTCTCTGAAATACGATAATCAGCAAGAATTATGAAATAGTTGCCCGCGGCGTTGCCCGCGTGGTTAATGGTCCCACAGAAACTTTATTCCACCACATTTGTGGTAACTATGCTATGTTATTATATTTATGTTAATTATATGCTATTTTTTTCAAAGAAACAAAAAGATTTTAGATGGAACATTTAAGACATATCAGGTTAGTCCGAACATGCCACCTTGTGTCGTTTTCAATTAACGTTTTCTGAGAAACAAATCAAAAGTTTATAAAAAAATCATATGCAACCTATTCTACGCTTTACAAATATTCTGTCTCTTTCTATTACTAATCGTTGAAAAAAGATGGCGATAACTTAAAATTAGTAAGTGGGCTACAAAATTACAACCAGTTTCTTTTACACCGCCAGTTCAGGGCACCAAAAGAAACATTTTTTCTCTATTTAATATTTCAATTATTAATAAATTGCCCGCAGCATAACCCGCGTAGTCCTACAGGAACACTGTTTCGGGATAAAAACTATCCTATGTATTAATCAAAATTACCCTTTATGTGTGTATCAAATTTTAGGAAAATTGGATAATCAGTTTTTGCGTGTAGGACTAACAAACAAACATACTTTCGCCTTTATAATATTAAATAAAAATAGGATGGTACACACAACGTACAGATTACAGTTACATTGTAAAATATCAAATAACAAATACTTCACAAAACTCTTCACATTTTGATTTGAAATGGAAATGAGCAAATTAAAATGTATGATTGCTTGTAATATCTAGAAAATAAGGAGAGCACTTGAGCACTTGAGCTCGTTTTCATAACTTTGCAGATTCGCCTCTCGTAAATACAAAGGCAATTAGATTTTGTTGAGTGATGAAATTGCAAAATATAAGATGCGAAAATCATTATTATGCAATAAATCGCAGTCGTGCGATGATGTTTTTCCCTTATTAATTTTTAGGAATCAGCGATCTACAAAATTGATGGTAATAAAATCGGCAACTCAAAACCGTCTGCTATAAATAAACCAACGTGTAAAAAGGCTAATTTCAAATAGATAGAAATCAAGGGAAGACGCGCGTGTTTAAAATGCGGCTAGCGTTTTCCAGCTTCTTATACTCAATATAGGTATGAAAGTGGGTGGGAAGTGGGAAACCGACAGGTTGGAGTTAGGCCTATTGTGAGTCTTCCGACAAAAAAAAAATATACCTAGGTCCAATAATGCGACTAAGAAAAATGTCCAATTTGCAAAAACGTTTTGTTATAGCTATATTTTTGTGATTAGCAACAATTTTGATTGCTAGTTTTATTCGTAAATAGTGTGAGATAAAATTAATTTATTTCATTAACTGTAATTGTACTTTTCACTAAAAAATTGTTTTTACAAATTTGCATTTCCATAATTCATGGAAACCTGTTTCCTTCCTGTGTCCTGTTTGTGCCAAAATAAATTATTTTTACCATTGGATTCAGAGGTGGCCAGTTTTAACTATAACAATAGAACTGCGAGCCTTTAGTTTATCTTAATATGGTGTCCTTATTGTTTCTTTATTCTAAAACGATTCCTCATAAAAATATAATATTCTGATGCTAAAACATAACATCCCTGAACAAATTACACAATTGAATACAACCCTAACAGAAGCAAATTACATTCTTTCGTTTGGATATTACAACGACAATAATCTACATACTAATACGTGATGCCAAAACTTTGGACCCCTTTTTACGAAAATTGCGCTGACGGGGGAGTATAAAATTTGGCACACTTCTAGTTTATGTGAAGGAGAAGTGTAGAACGCTTATATTTTTTTGATAATAGTGGTTATAAAGTACATTTAATCTAAAACTAAAACATTATATTACATACTACCATGCATTTGACACACACAAACATATATATTGACAACTATAAAAGATCACAGATGGCGCCACATACTGTATTCATAAAGTTTACAAACAAAGTAGTTTGTCTAGACAAATGAAGAGGGCGTTCTTTTCTAAAAATAGTTTGTATTGAATAACTCATAATTAAAATTTGTTATGGTAGAATTTCGACCAATGAACCACCAGCACACTGATATTCTTAAATAGACGCTAGCTAAAAAAATATTTTCACGCCCACATCTCCGAAGAGATAGGTAGAGGCACAACTAGAGCAACCAAGTCTAGTCGAAGATACTAAGTCTTATGAGCTTATCATCAGTTTAGGCATCATAGGTCTGAAGAAATTTAACAGTCCATTGAGATGTGAGTCTTCACCATGGCGTGATTGTATAAAACATTGCATATCCACTGGAACAGCGAAGTTATTGGCTCTCATATTAGGGACAGCGTTTGGGTATGGCGCGGTTGGGCAACCGTCCAGGGCGCCAAGATGTCAAGGGACGTCAGATCCCGTACGCTATATTATTTATCTTTTAGTATGGTTTTGAATAGGGGCACCGTATAAATTACGCCCAGGGCGCTGCTATTACTAAGACCGCTAATGCTCTTTATGATATCAAAACAGCTCTACCTGGACTATCTACAAGAACTTATGATTGTTCTTTTGAAGACAGTAGAGATAAAACTTAGAGTTCTGGTAAATGTCCACACAAGGAACCCACCATCAGCCTATGACGCGTCAAGGCTGTCTGGTTTCCTGTAATTCTGGTTCCCCAAAATTGTCGCATACGTGATCATTATAAATTCTATCTTTCTTTCTTTTTTTATTTATTGCACACTAAGTATACAATATTTAAAAGAAAATACAATAAAATATACAAATTATAGTCATACCGCTCAAGTCAATATCTGCTAGACAACCAGGAAAGACAAGAAGTTGAAGATTTAAAACCAAATAGTAAGTGAAGGATATAATATACAAGTTTGTATGTTAATAAATGTAAATCAAATATCAACAAAATAGTACATTTTACTAATAAATACTAATTTCATGAAGTCTAAAAAGATATATTTATGCAAAAGTAATCAATAAATAACAAAATCGATGGCCGAGTGGCTAGCGTACACGCCTGACTACACTGACCAATTGCGAGGCTTAAGATGTCTGCATTTTCGGGTCTGGGGGTTTTTTAAATTTATTCTGGTAACTATTTAACTAACAACCATAACACAAGAACATAATTTGCTTACTTTGGGGCTAGATTCAATTTGTGTAACATGTTTATTTATTATCCTTGTACAAATTACTTAAATGAATCTGACCACAAAGTAAGCAAATCATATACTTGCGTTTGTATATTCGTCAACGATTACAATACATAGAAATATTTAAATAGATACCAGAATAAAATTAATAGCACCTAGATACAGAAAATATAGACAACTTAAGTGTTTATGATACAAATGCCTGCCCAAAACACAAATGAGAATAAAATCAACTTCTCGCGGTTGGCCAGTGGAGTAAATCAATATACATATATAAATACATACATATATTTTCAATCAAGATTCACCTATCTCAGTATTACCATGTCGAGACGCAAAGTTCTGTTACATTATTTTTAGAACCTCACACGTCTACGTACCAAAATATACAAGAACAGGATGAAAGCACAAGCTGCAGTGAAAAATCATAATTTTGCAATTTATAGCACTCGTTCATTAATGTATTATTTATCAGGGACCACAGGCTGCAAAATTGATGGCTGCAGCTCGATAAAAGCTATTTTATTTCACTACAATGTTTTACTTTACAGTCGAAAAGTGTTTTTACAAATTTGCATAATTCATGTAAAACTGTTAGCGCCACTCGCGTTTGTATCAAGAATATTAATTTTTAGTATTCGATTCGTTTTCTGTGAGTCCTTTTAATGTGTCACACGAGTTTTGGCGCGATCGACAGAAAAGGCTCCCCGTGTTCATCCGAGCTCCTTTGCAGAATATACCATCTGCCTTCCTGTGCCAGGCAGCTCGTAAGGGGCGTGCATAGGCTTTCTGTCACTAACACCGCGATATCTGACTAGGTGGTAGAGTTTTGCAGTGACTCGCCAGGATTGGTATCACCGCCTTACCTATTCCTATCGCTATAACGTCAGCGCTTGCCGTTGAGTTCCGGTTCGAAGAATAAAGTAGCCGGTAAACTTACTTTTGCTCGACGCCTAACATCCCGGCCTAATGTTGGCAACGCACCATTACCATCTTTGGTGTCTCTAGGCGGCGTGACTTTCTTACTATTTTGATTTCCGTCTGCTTGTTTGCCTTCCAATATCATAAATAGGTGGTGGTTGTTTTTGGTGAATATTTTATTTCGAATGCATATCATTAGTTTAATTAGTTAATTTTGGTGCACATATAAAGTAATCGTAAAGAAACTAGTGCATCTTGTATTTCTCCTCTCTCACTAAATGAGATTGAGAGTAAGATTTACTTACTGACCTGAGAAGCCTTTATTGATTTTCTTTGACGACTAATGAATTATTTTGAATAATTTACGTAAGCCTGATTTTGTTAAATCGTGTAACTTACTGCAAATTCAACTTGAATAGCTTATGTTGACACTCATGCTAATAACTAAAATAAAAAAGTGTTATACGAACTGTAGTACGTCTATGTCTACTTTCTAATTATTTTATTAAGTTAATTTTCCCCTTTTGTGGGCTGGCTAAGACCTTTAGGCCATCCTGCCACGTCTTCCGTATTAATAAATTATTTTTAATAGTTATAAGTCATTTAAGGTCATGTCAGGGTCTTCGTTATTCAAACTCATTTAGTGAGATTTGGCGGCAGAGAGGAAATACACGATACATTAATTTCTTCATAAATATTTCACTTGTGCACTTTACCTGAGCAAAATTAGATTAATTTTCATCAATTTTAACTAATTTTATTCACAATTTACACAAAATTCAATAATAATAAATAAAAATTCAATAATAAATTCATAAATATTTCACTTGTGCACTTTACCTGAGCAAAATTAGACTAATTTTCATCAATTTTAACTAATTTTATTCACAATTTACAAAAAATTCAATAATTAGGAAAAAAATACGACCATCTTCTTTCACTACGGCGTCAAAACTCTCTCTCTCTCTCTCTCTACTTTCTTCTTTCTTTAACTTTTGGTATTTGCGTTAGCATTTGCCATTAGTCAAATTAAAATTTGCATCAAGTAATACCCAATTTAATAAAGTCCGATTTAAATTATTCAAAGAAAGTCATGTCACGATCTCGAGTAAAGCGGTAGCTTCATTACACAAGCTCATTTAATGAGATTTGGCGGCAACATCGTTCAATCTATGTTGTTGATTTTCGGTTTCATATAATTCAGGATAAGTTACTTCTAAACAACTAGCTTCTTAAATATGTAAATAAAAAGTGGTAAAATTTTTAATTTCTTAAAGACCACTTTTTAGAATTGAGCCAGTGACTGCACATTTTTGCGTATACAATTTTTACACTTTTTGTCCTTACGCTCTTTTAACATGAGTAAGAGTTTGTTTCGCCATTTCTTCTCCTGTCTGGCTAGGTTTGGAAACAGTGATAGTTTACGGCAGATAGGGATCAATTAATTTACATTCTAAATATTGTTTGTATTAATAATAATCACGTAATCATTACTAAAACACAGCGTGTAAAAAGTAAGTAAATAATTAAAATAACTAATTTCATGAATACCTTTTAAAATATTTGCACACAACAAGTAGGTTGAATATGTAGAAATGCCTAAATAACTTTGTGGCATCTTTGTAATACTCATGTTCCGCAAAAATATATTTTTTCTTTCCCTTTTCTTTTAGACTTACCCCATAAAAGGAGACCATACCTCAAAACATACCTAACGTAACCATGATATGTTACTAATGCTGCTTATTGTCTAAATATTTTTCTGAGTCTATTAACTATTTAATGCACAAACGTATTTATTTACCTTGCTGCACAAAATATTGATGTCTTATTTCATATTAACGTGATGAGCTTAAGCTATATCTAAATATATTTTGTAATTTTTTTTTTAAATCGTTTCCCGAACAGAAAATTATAAGGACATGTTTCTACTTTTAACGTTATCGAACTGTATAAACTTAGTTTATTTTGCATTCGTATTCATTTTCAGATAAGTTTTCTTCATGAATTGTATCATGTTTTTGTTGACATGTCGGTTATTTCCAAACAAAACTAACTTATTATCTGATATTTTTGGATCATTTGTAGAAATATGATTTACTTTTTAACCTTCGTTGGAAAAAGAGCGGTAAATTTGACGTTTCTGTGTGTATGTCTGTAGCTTCATAACTTTTGGACCGACGGACCGAATTAAATGCAGTTTTATTTGTTTGAAAGCTAAAACGATAGAATTGGTTTTTAGCTACATTACATAAAAGTTGTGTCGGAGATTCATTAAAAAATTTTGATTTTAAAATTATTAGTAACAGTTTCTATACTTCTTACGGTCGGTGCTTGGTAGAATTCCATTCTAGACACAATTTATTAATTTCATTTGTACTTTCTACAATATATTTTTATTGTTATACTTTAACCAACCGGTTCCACTATATGTTATGTCCCTGATGATACTTAAATAATGAAACCAGTTGGCTAAAATATAATAATAAATAGTAAACTGTCGAAAGTACTAATGAAGTTAATAAATTGTGTCTATTAGTTATTTCATTTGTGTAATTTGTTCCTACTTAAGTGACATGTTTTACTTTTATGCGACCAGAGATAGTAAAATATTTACTAATGTTTGATTCAACGTTCCTTATATGTAATTAGTAAGGCAACTGAGAAGTTCTAGCTTCATGTAGGTAAAGTTTTAGTTGCAACTTGAATATGGAATTAATCTCGCAGATTGAGGTATGATACTAACAACTCAAAACAATTTGATTCAGGACTTGAATATCTTTGCAATGCTACATCGTGTTCAAAAATACCAATTTTTATTTAGGAACCTAAGATATAGCGTAATTAAATTGTGTAAAATTAAAAAGTATCTTCGCGCCAAAATCCCCGAAGAGGTAAGCAGAGGCACAACCAGGGCACCCACGACTAGCTGAAGATACTAAGTCCCACAATGTGATAGGTGGCAAGCCTATCGCCAACCGGGCACATTTCCAATCCCGACCAACATTTTTTTTGATTAGAAAATTGGAAAATCGAAATTTCTTTTTGTTGGCCGACCCGGGATTCGAACCCGGGACCTCATGCAGTCAAGTCCAACACCCGGACCGCTAGACCACAGAGGCAACTAAAGTACATTAAAAGTATCGTCACGCCCATATCCCTGAAGGGATAGCCAGATTCACAACCAGGGCACCCACGACTAGCGGAAGACACTAAGTCCCACAATGTGGTATGTGGCCAGCCTATCGCCAACCGGGTAGATACATATCTAATCCCCAAGCAACATTTTTTGTCATTGGAAAATTGGTATTCAAAAATTTTCTTTTTGTTTCCCGATCCGGCATTCAAACATGGGACCTCATGAAGTCAAATCTAACACTCGAACCGCTAGACCACAGAGGCGAAATTTCAAAAAAAAAAATAACAACTCCCAATCAAATCTATCCATAATGTAACTAACAAATACATCAATCACGTTTACCCTTAAACAAAAAATTTCGCATCTAATTCGGTCCATTTCTTTAGAAAGTATGGTGCCACAGAGAGACACATGAAATGTCTACTGACATTCATGCCACCGAGTTTATATTTCTTAGATTCGCCTCGACTAGATCTGTTCATTTTTTCTGATGACGAGGATTTGATAACAAGGACCTGATGTAAGAGCTGGGAGGCTAATGGTTTATAGTTTAAAAGTTGCGGTACTATAATTTCGTAATTTTTGTGCCCACAGCGTCAGTAGTGTTTCGTGCCAGTGAATAGGCTAGTCTAAAAAATAACTACGTTAATTCAACCGACTTCAAAAGTAAAAGGAAAAATAATGAAGATTTAATATTAATTATACACTACCTATTACTTATATGTGCTAGTTATGTATTAGTTAAGGCTTGGCACCGACTTCAAACTATTAGTAAATATCACATAAATAATAGGTAGAATATAATTACTATTAAATCTTTATTATTTTTTACTTTTGAGGTTTGAAGTCGGTTTTAATTAACGTAGTTATTTTTATTTAATACCTTTTAGCTTGTTGCTGATATTATTAAATTTAATAAAAATAAACGTCAGAATAGGTGAAAATAGGTAAAGAATGCTCATAAAATAAAAACTGAAATAAAATAAAATAAAAATTCGAAACTATTCCGCATCAAACAAAACAGAAACCACGAAAAAATCGGTGTACATACATAAAACAAAAAAAATATACCGGCCGAATTGAGAACCTCCTTGTTTTTTTTAACTCGGTTAATGAATCAGCCTTAAGATAGCAACGCACCAGTGCATCACGTATCTTACTATGAAATTACAGTTATAACAAATACTTATCATATATAACAAGTAAATATTTAAAAAACGTAGTAAACAATAGCTGCCTTATTCATAAACAAAAACTAAGGGTAAAGCTAAGTTTGTATAGACTGTATCACCGTGTTACCTATTACCTAGCTGAACCTTAGAGCACTTTAGTCTGTGTTTATTAATAAAACAGTTAGGCTAAGAACTCACGGAGCGGTTTTACCTGAACCCTCAGCGGTTGCGGGCCCGCAGGTTCTTAGAATGTAGATTTATATGCAAAAAGTATGAGCACATTTCACGACCCGTTTTACACCCGCAGCGGCCGCAGTTGTTTGCGGTTCTCGCAGCAGCGGTCGCCCGCCCGTAGAATAGTAAAAGTTTGCGAGCGATGATTTTAACCGCGACGGCTGTGTGACTGCACAAATTACCGGTCTCGTGAGTTTTGAAATAAAACCGCAGTTCTGCGACCGCTGCGGGCGCGGGTAAAAACCGCTCCGTGAGTTCTTAGCCTTATGGTCTAAGATATGAACCTAAGTCGACCTTAGCAGCTACACCTACCAGGTAACACCGAAGCAACACGACAGCGGTATACATATATACTGCAATTGTAATTGTAATTCTATGGTTTTTATTATTTATATCTACTAGTGGTCGAAATTCGACCATAATATATTTCTAATATCTTGTTGATAAGAACGCCATGTTTCCAAACTTCTTAGTGCGCCATCTTTTATCTTTATCATTAGTATATTTGTTTGTGTGTGTCAAATGACCATGCATTTATTATTGAGTGTGGGTATTGTTTGGTTTATTAATTCAATTTACTTTATAAGCATTATTATTGAAAACTATTAGCTTTCTGCACTTCTTCTACACATAAATTATAAGTGTGCCAAATTTTATGCTCCTGCGTCGGAGCAATTTTCGTAAAAAGGGGTCCAAAGTTTTGGCATCACGTATTAATATATTATAGATTAGGAGAACCGTATGCTCATTACTATGGTTATATAAGGATGCATTTATATCATAAAAAATGTTTTGAAAAAAGCTATAAAACATATTCTCTCACAGTCTGATAAAAATGTTTATATGTTATAAATGTTTAAAAACCCTTATTTATTTTAACTATAATTAAAACGTTGGAAAGTCCAAACGTTTAAAAATGAATATTCTTTTTAATTATAATAGAGATGGATAGCGTGGCAGTTAGCCAGGTCGCTCGTTACTCATCATGAACTACTGACTTGTAAATAGAGTGTTTAAAGAAATATAAAACCGCAAGGAGGTAATTAGGTTTTATTCACACTGCATAATTATTTGAAAGTGCTTACAACCGACCTCAAGTTAAATATTATGTCCTGTTAATATTCTAATAATTAAATTAAATTAATAATCTAATAGATTGGACCTCATTGTAGATACGTTCCGACATTCAAAAACATCGATATTACTTCTTTAAGTACCTAGTGTTGAAATTTTTTTTTGATACTACTCATATTAATACTCTTAAAGTGTTGATACTTACTCATTTCGACCTACACAGATCTGTCATGTTCCACTTCGGAAGGTAAAGTGGGCAGTTACATGCAAAGTAGGCCTATCCCGGCCGCAAATCAACGACGTACATGTTACATTTATGGAATGTTCATAGTATAGAGAAACGTGTTTGTGCACTGAATACATAAAAAAAGTATTATTAATTGCACGTGAAGGTATGAAATTAATATTCTTCATTAATTGTAATTAACTACTTAATTTTTTATGACGCAATTAAAGCTCTTTCGTTCATTCAACATGCCCTTGAATGCGTGAAAAAGAGACAGAAATTATAATTCAACCTTAGTAAAGAAACAAAAGACAAGGATTTCAGTTCGTCTGACTTATTCACTGAGAAAAGTGAAAACAAAATTAAAAATTACAATCGTAAGATCAAGGCCTACCACAGTAATTCAAAATTATTTTACGGAGTCCCGTTTTAAAATATATTTTTAAACGACTTTGAAAAAAATAAGGACGAGGTTACACGTTCGACTCCTCTTTTATTTTATGTATAGTCTATTTTACCGTCATTTCTAAACCGATTTTTTGTATTTGGAACAACGCACTTACCCAAATTACCATTGTCTCCAAATTTAGATCTGATAGCGGAATCCCAGAGAAATGGAGTAAAGTTTTTTTTTGTACAGTACTACTATTTAAATTACGTGCTTCGGCGTTTTACTCTTTTTACACTTTTTACTTTTATTTTTAAATTGGCTGACCTAATCTAAATTTAAGCGAAATTATTAACTATGTAATAACAACTCTATATAAATATCTTTAAAATACATTCGGATTTCCGAAGCTTGATGAATATAGCCGAAGCGCATAATTTTAATAGTACTACTATAAAATCGATAGAAACATCAAACCACAATGCATTTCACAATCTGTAATATTATGTTTTAAATTAAACTTTGACGTAGGTGTTATATATATTTAAATTTTAGCACTTTTCTGTCCTTGAAACAAATTTTCACAATTTTTGAAGTGAAAACTTCTTTAGCGGCGTTACGCACTTTTTTTGGAATGGGTAAAAACTTCTCAACACGCACCAGGACACGTGACCTGATCGAAAATTCGTGAGACGGCGCAGTGCGCTTGCGCGAATGTTCGTGTTGTTACATTTGTGTACGGATATCGCAATAAATGTAGATTGTATTCTACTACATAAATGATAGCTGATCTATTCCAAACTATCAAGGATGCACAACGTTAATATTCAAGTTTTCACTTCTAGCGGCACTCCCGTAGACGTACGTACTTACTTAATGAAAACGAAGTCAATTTTTCGCCATTATACTATCATAAAAAATAAGTTTCATAAAAATAATCTTGATAAGTAACTGTTTCTTTTTGGAAGTTATTCTTACCGAGTATATTACGAAATTATTCTTAACTGGCTTTGACTGCAACTTCGTCCGAGACTGTAAGCCCTTACCTTATAGTGAATCGATATCAATCGTAACAGACGGGCAAACTTTCGTATACATAATATTAGTAGGGTTCAAACTTATCACAGAGTACACCAAAGTCTACTTAACATGACCAGTACGTTCAAATGTTCTTCAACATTCCAGGTTTCAATTTATTTGGTAATTTTATACCGAGTTTTGCTATAGTCGTATATTTGTAAACTATAAAACTAAAAAAAGAAAACGTATCTTCACGTCCATATCCCCGAAGGGGTAGACAGATATACAACCAGGGCATTCACGAATAGTCCAAGACACTAAGTTCACAATGTGATAAGTGGCAAGCCTGTCGATAACCGGTCACATATCCAATCCCGGGCAACTATATTTTTATTATATTTATTAGAAAATTGAAAATATACATTTTCTATTTTTTTCATTGCCTGATCCGGGGATCGAACCCGGGACCTCAAGAAATCATGTCCGACGCCGGACCGCGAGACCACAGAGGCTAAACTTATGACCTATAAAACTTGTGACAAAAATACGGGGCAATCTGTAAAGCATACACTACAAATTAAATAAATATTACAGTTATAAGGCCACAATTCTCGCCTCTGTTGTCTAGCGGTTCAGTTGTTGAGCTTGACTGCATGAGGTCCTAGGTTCGAATCTCGGGTCGGGCAACAAAAAGAAAATTTGGTTTTTCCAATTTTCTAATAAAAAAATATATTGCTCGGGATTGGAAATGTGCCCGGTTGGCGATAGGCTTGCCACCTATTACATTATGGGACTTCGTGTCTTCGGCTCGTCGAGGGTTGTGCCTCTGCCTATCGCTTCGGCGATATTGCGTGAAGATGTTTTTTTAAGGCCATAATTCCATACAAATACAGCTTAAGATAACTAAAATAATGAACCTCGTTAACGAACAGCCTAACTCATTATGTTTCGTAGCCTTCAATATACTCGTACGTCAAGTAACCATTTATCTTATGTTTTCCTTCATCATGTTTTTCTTACTTCCCCGAATTTCATTCGAAGTTTAACCATTTCATTTTTTCTGATAAATTCTACTTCAGTTTCTTAGTTGTACGGTTTTCTGACATAAGTAACCAATTTCCGGTACATTTTGTTCGGTGAACCAATTAGCCAATTAAGGGCCACTATGGCTAAATTGTCAAATATAAGGTAATTCAACCTTATACAGGGTTACATATAAAGCACAAGCCAAATTTTGAGAAACAGTTCGGAACCGAAGTTACAATTTGGCTGTTTTTTTCAAAGTAACACTGTATAGGAAGCTAACTCAGAGATAAATAAAACCACGGAATGTGCAAGCAACCCTTAAGTCACCTAATGGGGTAAATTATCATTAAAGAAATTATTAAAAACGAACAGTAAAAGATTTACCCCTCCTGAAACTCGATTTCATGCAAATTGGAAATTGGGGTCGGATTTTTTTCGTTTCGTACTTTGAATAGAATTTTAGCTAATTACTAACCTTTAGCTATACAAATATCTTATTGTGTATCTCATTGTGTTAAAAAAAAGTATCCCACCCTCGACTAGCCGAAGACACTAAGTCTCACAATGTGATGGCTGTTAAGCCTATTACCAAATGGGCACATGTCTAATCCCAGGCAACTTTATTTTGATTAGGAAATTTAAAATAGAGATTGTCAATTTTTTTTCGTTACCCTACCCGGAGATCGTACCCTAGACTACAAAGGTATTATTTATTATGTATTGAAAACAATACTAAGCTATTGCGTTCAAAATAATATAAATCCGATTCCAATTTGTATGAATTCGATGGTCAAGAGTAACCTGCAGCTCGAGGCTAAATTACGGATATGAACTAATAAGCAAAAGTGGATAAAATATTTTTGATAGCAGTGCCACAAGGACTAGCAATGTCGAGCTCTTGCTAAAGAGAGTTCATATTCCTTAATTTCGATTGACATCAAGGAATATGAATACTCTAAATCTTAAGACTGACATAATCTTACATACACACACATACATTTCTTCACGCCAAGTCCCTTACGGAGTAGACAGAGAGTATCGAGCGCCAGACCTCACGATCCTGATAAACCTGTCTTGCTTCCTTCACATACAAACACGCCGGTTTCGGAGGCTCTTGACACCACCCTCGGATAATATCCGATTGATCTGATCGTGAAATGTCAGCCT